>JAOTOM010001655.1:60000-76066 GCA_034440615.1 Ashinkailepas kermadecensis | reverse complement strand
GATTGGTTCTCACAGCCAACATGGCGCCGAATGCCGAAAACAGTCTTTTCCAAACGCATTTTCAGAAAAAATGCCGATTGCCCAGCGATCTAATTTTTATGCCAAATTGTTAGGCACATATCAAGGCAAAATAAAAACAGTAACCGTTTTTGACAACACCACTTTGAAAATTGTTGGCATAGGCTATTAGCTAACCTACCTTGTACCTTAATGCTCTGGAGATGTTGTAGTGCATAGATGTTGATGAGTTATATGTATGTTGTAGATCCATTAAGACGGCAGCCGCACAGTTACGCCCGGCCACCGCCTGCTGAATGCTTGTGATGAATAGTGGAATATGTCGAGGCAGCTGCGTCATCAAGCTAACATTTTGAGGACGATTTAACGAATGTTTCGCCAACCCATGGGTGCCGACGCTATACATGCAGGCCGTTGTATCAAAAGTCCGTCGTGATCAAAAACATTAATATCTGGTAGGATACAACAACCATAAAAGCGATCTGATTTCAAATTCTACCTTGTTACTTATGCTCCAATGCATTTATATGGCCAGGTATTACCATATAATATCTTAGATTATTGTATATTTTAATTTTTTTTCCATCATTATATAAAAAAAGATAGCTAAACTGATGTTCCATCATACATCTGGCAATAGATGGCATCTTTTTTTCAGGCAATAGGCCGGATCGGCTTGGATTTTGAAGGCATGGAAACGAACATCCTTTTGTGTATGCTTGATACTGGACTGGGCAGGGGTCTAGGCGGACGTAGCAGAGAGAGCAAAATATCTCGAAACCTTTCTGCGATGGCCGGGAATTGAACCCGGATCAACTGCTTGGAAGGCAGCTATGCTGACCATTATACCACCATCGCACGTGCAGCCCTCAACAACCACTCTGTGCGGCTGTGTCGCCGTCATGCATGGTGCATGCCATTCTACGCTTGGTTGCAGCGCCGAGGAGTGAAAGCCAAGTCTTCCTGGCATCTGTTGGACAGTATCTATACTAACGTTTCGCCCTCAGCCTGCTTATTTCATTCGCTTTGAGCTTGTGCAAACATGGCTTTAGCTACTCATATTTTTTGTATCGTGGCAGAGCTTTCTATGGGCCTTACTGATCTGTAATAATATGAAATGAACACGTTTATGGTTCATTCCGCCAGTGATCATGGAGGTAGGAACTAGCGAGCCTCATGAAGACTTTTGTGTGTACCTTTAATTCCCCCAGCACAGTTTTAGTGATGGTGTTGGAACCAATGCAGTTGATAGGGCGAAAAACATTCCTTCTCCGTAGCTGTCCTGTCAACTTTCGGAAAGGTACCCTAAGCCTTATGGAAAATGGCAGAGCCTGATATGCTTAAAACCGGCCTTGTCCCCCGACTGCAGAACGTAGCAGATCTCGACTCAACCCTATGGTTATGCAACATGTTTGCAAAACCATGTGGTTCACATTCATCGTATCAAATGACAGTTTTCAGGTGTAATTTCTTCACCTAATGGGGCAGGCCGCTTGGGCCACCAAAGCGTGCACACACATTCTGAATCGAAACTCAGTGCGTATGCTTAATACTGATCTGGCCAGGAGAGTCCATGTCAATATCACTCCATTGGGATACTGTTTAGGATCATGAAGCGTGGGGGCATGGACCCAAGGCCCGCTAATTTCTACGCCAATGGTAACTGGCGGAATCAGTCATAAACGTGTTCATTGCATATTATTACATATCTGTAAGGCGCATAGAAAGCTCTGCCACGAGACACAAACACGGAGTAAGTGGACGCCAGGTTTGCTAAGAGGGAACCAAATATGCTTGCTGGGGGAAATCTTAATACATATATACTGCCCAAAGAATGGCAGAGCCACTTGGCTTTGACTCGGCGCTGCAACCAAGCGTAGAACGGCATGATGTACCATGCATGACGGCGACACAGCCGCACATAGTGGTTGTTGGGGGCTGCACGTGCGATGGTGGTATAATGGTCAGCATAGCTGCCTTCCAAGCAGTTGATCCGGGTTCGATTCCCGGCCATCGCAGGAAGGTTTTGAGCTATTTTGCTCTCTGCAACGTCCGCCTACACTCCTTCCCAGTCCAGTATCAAGCATGCACACTGAGTTTCGATTCAGAATGTGTGTGCACGCTTTGGTGGCCCAAGCGGCCTGCCCCATTAGGTGAAAAAATTACCCTTGAAAACTGTCATTTGATACGAGGAATGTGAACCGCATGGTTTTCCAAGCATGTTGGATAACCACGAGGTCTAGTCGAGATCTGCCACGTTCTGCAGTCAGGGGCCAAGGTACACAACAAAGTCTTCATTAGGCTCGCTAGTTCTTACCTCCATGATCACTGGCGGAATCAACCATAAACGTGTTTATTTCATATTATTACAGATCAGTAAGGCCCATAGAAAGCTCTGCCACGATACAAAAACTATGAGTAGCTAAAGCCATGTTTGCACAAACTCAAAGCGAATGAAATATGCAGACTGAGGGCGAAACGTTAGTGTAAATACTGCCCAACAGATGGCAGGACGACTGGCTTTCACTCCTCGGCGTTGCAACCAAGCGTAGAACGGCATGTACCATGCATGACGGCGACACAGCCGCACAGAGTGGTTGTTGGGGGCTGCACGTGCGATGGTGGTATAATGGTCAGCATAGCTGCCTTCCAAGCAGTTGATCCGGGTTCGATTCCCGGCCATCGCAGAAAGGTTTTGAGCTATTTCACTCTCTCCGCTACGTCCGCCTAGACCCCTGCCCAGTCCAATATCAAGCATACACAATAGGATGTTCGTTTCCATGCCTTGAAAATCCAAGCCGATCCGGCCTGTTGCCTGAAAAAAGATGCCATCTATTGCCAAATGTATGATGGAAAATAAGTTTAGCTATCTTTTTTATATAATGATGGGAAACAATTAAAATATACAATAACTTAAGATATTATATGGTAATACATGGCCATATAAATGCATTGGAGCATAAGTAACATGGTAGAATATGAAATCAGATCGCTTTTATGGTTGTTGTATCCTACCAGATATTGATGTTTTTGATCACGACGGAGTTTTGATACAACGGCCTGCGTGTATAGCGTCGGCAAACATTCTTTAAATCGTCCTCAAAATGTTAGCTTGATGACTCAGCTGCCTCGACACATTCCACTACTCATCACAAGCATCCAGCAGGCGGAGGCCGGGCGTAACTGTGCGGCTGCCGTCTTAATGGATCTACAGCATACATATGAATCATCAACATCTATGCACTACAACATCTCCAGAGCATTAAGGTACAAGGTAGGTTAGCTAAGTACGTGAACCTCCATCTTCGACATCGTACTTTTCAAATTGAAGTAGGTTCATATACCTTTGAAATTAAGCACCCCTGGACAGGTTCGGGTTCGGGTTGCAAGGTTCGGTCGTCAGCCCCCGTCTCTTCATTCTTTGAATCAATTCAGTACTGACTTTACACTACCCTTTGGACAAAGTTGCAATATACGCAGACGACATCGCGCTTTGGACATCTTACCACATACCACAGAACGCATTAGGAGCATTACAATGCACACTGAACGACGGCACTGCTCGGGGATGAGCACCCCGACCTTCTCGAGCTCATCTGCAATGTCATCCATAGGACGAAACTGGACCAATCCATTTCAGGTCTTTGGCCAATTTGCTCTCCGCTCTCGGATGACACAAGCACGCGGGGAATAGTGCATTAGGCAAGCAGCAGTGGATTGGCTCAAAACATTTCTGCGATGGCCGGGAATCGAACCCGGATCAACTGCTTGGAAGGCAGCTATGCTGACCATTATACCACCATCGCACGTGCAGCCCCCAACAACCACTATGTGCGGCTGTGTCGCCGTCATGCATGGTGCATCATGCCGTTCTACGCTTGGTTGCAGCGCCGAGTCAAAGCCAAGTGGCCCTGCCATCCTTTGGGCAGTATATATGTATTAAGATTTCCCCCAGCAAGCATATTTGGTTCCCTCTTAGCAAACCTGGCGTCCACTTACTCCGTGTTTATCTCGTGGTAGAGCTTTCTATGCGCCTTTCAGATGTGTAATAATATGCAATGAACACGTTCATGACTGATTCCGCCAGTTACCATTGGCGTAGAAACTATCGGGCCTTGGGTCCATGCCCCCACGCTTCATGATCCTAAACAATATCCCAATGGAGTGATATTGCCATGGGCCCTCCACTTCTTACCAGCATCTGTATGCCCCTATCAGTGATCACTTTTGGGTTTGCATATGCAACAAAAGAATGATCTCATCCATGAGCTTGTGTTATCTAACACCCAACCCACCAAGATCGACAGTCATCTCTGCTTTTTCATGGAAGATCGTATGAAGACTTTCACTGTACTTTTCATTCCTCCAGCATAGTTTTAGTGATGGTGCTGAAGCTAATGCAGTCGATAGGGCTTCAACCCTTCCAACTCTGTAGCTGTCCTGCCAACTTTGGGAAAGGTTACCATTAGCCATGCTGAATGGAAGCTGGCAGAGCCGAATATAATTAACATCAGCCCTTGTCTCTCGACTGCAAACCGGAGCAGATCTCAGCCAGACCCTGTTGACGTGCAACGCCTGTGCGATGCACACCGGACGTGCAAGGGATGGGTGCTCTGTGGCCAGGGTATTCGGCGAGCATCGCAGCTCGTGCGTGCCAACACGGCACATACGGCGTTTACCACCGATGAGCCCACTGTAGTTTCCAGCATGACCTTGCCCCACCAACGTTGAAATCATTTTTCGATTTTTCGTTCATGATTCAGCTTAATCAGACTAGCAGGTCACATGTGATCCCAGGACTTAGGAGACAGAGGCGCAGCCAAAGGGGCGAGAGCCGGTCCCCTCCCTTAGCAACCAAAAATACACTGGGTCAAACAGGATATTTTTAGATTTGTTCCACGTAAAACCATAAACTTTCAGTCGCCCCCCACCCCTGTCCCTCATAAGAAAATCCTGGCTGCGCCCCTGTTTGGAGATGCCTCTACCACCAAGATTCCAATGCTTTCCCGGGATATGCTTTTTCGCTTGATAATCGGATCGGTCTCATGCACATCAAGAGCAGAAATTGTTGCGAGATCCAGGCCACAGAGCAGCCTTTCGTACCAGCTTTCATTGAGATACGAGGCTGGTAGGTTTGCTACCAGCCTCGATGGCCATAGCTATCTCCATAGCTGCATAGCTACCTTCCTGCGATGGCCATAGCTATCTCAGAGATAGCTATGGTGTAGCTAATGGTGTTGGAACCAATGCAGTTGATAGGGCGAAAACCATTCCTTCTCTGTAGCTGTCCTGTCAACTTAGGAAAAGGTACCCTTAGCCTTATGGAAGCTGGTAGAGCCTGATATGCTTAAAACCGGACCTTGACCCCTGACTGCAGAACGTAGCAGATCTCGACTAGACCCCGTGGTTATGCAACATGTTTGGAAAACCATGTGGTTCACATTCCTCGTATCAAATGATAGTTGTGTGTATGCTTGATACTGATCTGGGCAGGAGTCTTGGTGAATATAGCAGGGAGGGCGAAATAGCTCAAAACCTTTCTGCGATGGCCGGGAATCGAACCCGGATCAACTGCTTGGAAGGCAGCTATGCTGACCATTATACCACCATCGCACGTTCAGCCTCCAACAACCATTATGTGCGGCTGTGTCGCCGGCATGCATGGTGCATGCCGTTATACGCCTGGTTGCAGCGCCGAGTGAAAGCCAAGTGATCCTGCCATCTTTTGAGTAGTATTAATACTAAAGTTTCCCTCGTAGCCTGCGTATTTGATTTGCCCAGGAATTGGTAGAGAAGGTTTTTTTGACGTAATGAGGTTATCGCGATAGTGGTTCTCACGAGCTGCAAGTGCGATGGTGGTATAATGGTCAGCATAGCTGCTTTCCAAGCAGTTGATCCGGGCTCCATACCCGGCCATCTCAAAAACAGATTTTGAGGCTGAATGTCCAGTGTGGCCAGGAGGGCCGTACCCAGCTCTGGTCGGTGACTTTGTGCGTAACATAAAACATTGGACCATGGTGCATCCTCCCATCTTCCATAGCAAACCTACCAGCCTCGTATCTCAATGAAAGCTGGTACGAAAGGCCGCTCTGTGGCCTGGATCGCGCAACAATTTCTGCTCTTGATGTGCATGAGACCGATCCGATTATCAAGCGAAAAAGCATAGCCCGGGAAAGCATTGGAATCTTGGTGGTAGAGGCATCTCCAAACAGGGGCGCAGCCAGGATTTTCTTATGAGGGACAGGGGGGGGGCGACTGAAAATTTATGGTTTTACGTGGAACAAATCTAAAAATATCCTGTTTGACCCAGTGTATTTTTGGTTGCTAAGGGAGGGGACCGGCCCTCGCCCCTTTGGCTGCGCCTCTGTCTCCTAAGTCCTGGGATCACATGTGACCTGCTAGTCTGATTAAGCTGAATCATGAACGAAAAATCGAAAAATGATTTCAACGTTGGTGGGGCAAGGTCATGCTGGAAACTACAGTGGGCTCATGGGTGGTACACGCCGTATGTGCCGTGTTGGTACGCACGAGCTGCGATGCTCGCCGAATACCCTGGCCACAGAGCATCCCATCCCTTGCACGTCCGGTGTGCATCGCACAGGCGTTGCACGTCCACAGGGTCTGGTTGAGATCTGCTCCGGTTTGCAGTCGGGAGACAAAGGCCGATGTTAATTATATTCGGCTCTGCCAGCTTCCATTCCGCATGGCTAATGGTAACATTTCCCAAGGTTGGCAGGACAGCTACAGCGTTTATTTATTTATTTCACAATACATGCCCTCCACGTATAGTGGCTATTATGGACAGTCTGGGTATAACTCACAGATATTTACAAAGAAAGGATAGATTTGTGGTCAATAGTGGGAGCAGATGCGCAACAAACATTCATACACCAACATAATACAATACCCATATCACTATCTGCACTACACACAGCGTGCTTGCAACACGAGCTGTAAACGAGTAGTTAATGGAAGTGATATGAAAGCGATGGCCTAAATGTGAGTGCATGGTGTACACAAATCTATTTTGTAAGTTTTTTTTGTGTGCCTAGTGTTGCTCCTGGAGATAAGCTAGTACATGCTTCTTGAAGTTAGACAGCTTCAATGTTTTTGTTTCAGTAGGGAGTTTGTTATAGTGGAAGACAGATGAGTAGAGAAATCTCCTGCGGCCCGCCTCTCTGTGTATGGCTGGCAGGTGCAGGTGGTCGTCTGCACGCGTATGACGGTTTCGCAGTGTAGAGTTTGCAGAGACAGCTTGCAGAGACAGACCGGCAATGTGCGTTTGCTCACCCGTCAGAATGATCTTGTGGAGCAAAGTAAGGCTGTGAAATAGATGCAGATCAGCTGCGGTGAGGAGACCCAACTCGTTACGGGCATCAGAAATATGATCAAGTTTCCGTAGATCTGACACGACTCCAGTGGCGAAGTTGATGATCTTGTCTAGTCTGTGGATGTTTGCTGCCGACCCGTTCCCATAAACAGATATGCAGTAGCGGATATTGGATATAACTGGGCTATTGACTATAGTGAAGAGGGTACTGGTTGGCAGATGGTGACGCAGATGGCTCAGGGCCAGAAGGAATCTAGTGCACTTGCGGACCACAATAGCTACATGGGAATCGCACGACATGTGGCGATCAAATGTCACCCCAAGGTTCCTACACGAATGATTTTCATCTATCATGGCGTCCCTAAAGCACACTCGTATCGGGGTAATATTGCGAAGATTTTGACGCGATCCGAACGTGAGAAGCTGAGTTTTGGTCGGGTTTACCTTCAAACCGTTATCCAGGAAGTAGTCGTAAAGTTGGTTCAGACATCCATCTGATTTATCAGATTTGGGAGATCAGATTTGCGACCGGAGATGAGGACCTGGGTGTCGTCTGCGAACTGAGTGACGTGTGCTACCGGGACGTGCAAACTGAGGTCGTTCGAAAAGATGCAATAGAGGAGTGGACCCAGTGATGAGCCTTGAAAAACACCTATGTTGTTTGGAAGAAAGGAGGAGAGATGCCTGTTTCCGCGTTGATCTGAGATGCTAACAGCCTGCGTGTGAACTCCCATATAAACCTGAAACCAGTCAGTATCGATTCCATGGAGTTCTGGTTTAGTGAGCAGTTTGGTGTGATCTATTACGTCGAAGCATTTACTCAGGTCCAGAATGCAAAGGAGAGCTACTTCCGAACGGTCCATTGCTGCTAGTATTTTGTCCGTGACTGAAATCAGAGCGGTTTCCGTAGAGTGGCGTGGTCTGAAGCCGTGCTGAGTTTGGGCCAGTAGGTGGTTTGCGTTCAGGTAGTGATAGAGTTGCTTCTGCACTACCCTCTCTGTGATTTTGGCGATAACCGGAACCAATGAGATGGGCCTAAAATTAGAGGGATCCGAAGGATCTCCTGATTTGTGAATGGGAGTTACTATTGACTGTTTCCAAGTGGAGGGGATATCAGCTGTAGTCAAGTCAGGCATGTGTTTATAATGTCGAACAGCAATTCTCCGATAAAAAAGAACAGAAATTTGATGACCTTAATACAGATCCCGTCGGGTCCGCAAGCACTTGTGCTCCTCATATCCATGACAATTTTGGTTAGCTGTTCGAGGGATATGGGTGATACTTTATAGGAGCTGGTAGAAACGCGCGATAGCCGGCAACTGGGAGGTGTGTGTTCAGACATGTTTGCCTGGCGTTTGACCTCTGCTGATACCTTAGGTCCGACACTAACAAAGTATTGATATAGATGCTCATGTAGGACCTGGGGTTGAACTCTATGAGAGCCTTTTTTGGTTTCGATAATGGGTTTAATAGCACGCCACGCAGCTGATGGGCCTTTCTGTGCTATCTTTCTGCTAATATCGTCCTTACAGTCAGCTCTAATATCTGAGCGAACTTGTCTGTGAAGTATTTTGTATGTGCTTCTATCTTGCAAGTGCAAAGCTACATTTCGCCAGTGCATGAGCTGTTTGGTAGCTTCGCTGACATATGGTGCTGTTGGGTTCCGAATTTTGATGTTTCTGAGGGGCAGGTGCTCGTCGAGAATAGGTGTCAGCAATTTCAGCAGGGTGTCCCATTTGTCCGTTACTGAGATGCGCCCAGTGACCTGGACCCAGTCGATCTCACCAAGGTCAAGGGTCAGTTCCGAGGTATCTACTCGTCCGTAAGAACGTGACTTTATCACGGTGTTAACTGAGGCAGGCCTGTTTATTTTAATGGAACATATGATAAATTTATGAGGACTGTAGCGGCAGAAACTCACTCTGGTTCTGCCGACGGAGATGGGCGAGTTTGTTAGGATGACATCCAATAAAGAGCCTGTGGCGAATGTAGGGCGCTGCACTGTCACGGTAAGCGAATAGTTGCTGATGAACTCAAGCAGGTGTGTTTTGCTGGGGCTATTAGCCGTGTCGAGAAGGTTACAATTTAGATCACCTGCGAGGTAGAAGGTGCCGGTAAAGTTCAGTGTCGCCAATTGAACCTGTCTTTCGAGCTCAGCGAAGTCATCATTTAAGGCAGAAAGAGTGTTACGAGGAGGCCGATAGATTGCCGCTAGAATGAAATACTTTCCGCTCTTCCCTTTGACTTTGGCCCAGAGTGATTCTAGTTTGGAGCTGGAGTTCGGAGGCGTATACATTTTCAAAACGGTAATAGTTAGTGCTGACTTGGCGATAATCGCCACCCCACCGTAACCACTAGAGTCGGGACGGTCCGCGCGTTTCACTTGGCAACCGGGGAAGTTAATGAGACGCGTGGGGGTGCTAGGTCGCAGCCAGGTCTCAGTCACCACAGCTAGGTCTAGAGAGTAAGTATGAAGGTCGTTGTGTAGTTCAAGTAGCTTAGGTTTGATAGATTGTGCATTGATGAGTCCCAGGTGGAGCTGTCCTTTGTGCTGTTGAGCTGTCACATCGCTTGTTCCGCCCCGCGTTCCGCGTCTTCTGCCGCCCCTGGCGCCGCGCCTGCCACGGCGTGTTTTCTTAGGCGCCGTTTTTATGACGGCGACGCTCCCTTCGGTCAGGCTGGCCGAGGGGAGCCCCAACTGGTGACTGGCGGAGGCGGTGAAGGCTGCGGCGGTGATGACGTCACGGACGGGACGGCTGCGTGCCCGTGGCGAGCCCGGGTGACCGGGGGACGTGAAGGCGGTTAAAATTTGAACGAGGGCGATGGATAGCAGCAGCCTGATGATGTCCGTGTGCATGATGAAAACTGGTAGAGCTGTAGATAGACGATGAAGAACACTATTGCTGGAGGCACAGGAATTCCAGCGGCACCAAGGCGTCAGTCCGTCAGCCTTCTCCGCTGCAATGTCGGAAAGAAGACTAACCACGGGCTGATGATTTAAGCAAGGAAAGTCAAAATAGAGAAAGGCACTGTCACTTCTCCACTCATTCAGTTTTTCAGGCGTCCAATCGCTGTGCAATCATTGTCCAATCACTGCATAATTTCCGTCAGGAATAACCAGAAGAATTTTCACTAAGGAGTTCACCCACTTCGCGCACTTGTAGCGTATAGGTACGCCGGTTTTGGTTCGCCGATATCTCACTTCTTTTTTTCTGGTACACTTCACTCTTTCTGCTTCACCTCTCACTCACTATCTCTCTGATGAGTTTCACACACCCTATATACAGAGGCAACAAAGAGGGCGAGGGAAAGGCTGGACGAGCGACCGAGACGCGTCAGCTCGCGGCGCCGCGCTCAGGCCAAGCGTTGGAAGGGTTGTAGCCCTATCGACTGCATTGGCTCCAACACCATCACTAAAACTATGCTGGAGGAATGAAAGGTACAGTGAAAGTCTTCATACGATCTTCCATGAAAAAGCAGAGATGACTGTCGATCTTGGTGGGTTGGGTGTTAGATAACACAAGCTCATGGATGAGATCATTCTTTTGTTGCATATGCAAACCCAAAAGTGATCACTGATAGGGGCATAAAGATGCTGGTAAGAAGTGGAGAGTCCATGGCAATATCACTCCATTGGGATATTGTTTAGGATCATGAAGCGTGAGGGCCGCTGAGTTTCTACGCCAATGGTAACTGGCGGAATCAGTCATGAACGTGTTCATTGCATATTATCACACATCTGTAAGGCGCATAGCCACGAGACACAAACACGAGTAAGTGGACGCCAGGTTTGCTAAGAGGGAACCAAGGGAGGAATTCCCCTTGCTGGGGGAAATCTTAATACATACATACTGCCCCAAGGGATGGCAGGGCCACTTGGCTTTGACTCGGCGCTGCAACCAAGCGTAGAACGGCATGCACCATGCATGACGGCGGCGACACAGCCGCACATAGTGGTTGTTGGGGCTGCACGTGCGATGGTGGTATAATGGTCAGCATAGCTGCCTTCCAAGCAGTTGATCCGGGTTCGATTCCCGGCCATCGCAGAAATGTTTTGAGCCAATCCACTGCTGCTTGCCTAATGCACTATTCCCCGCGTGCTTGTGTCATCCGAGAGCGGAGAGCAAATTGGCCAAAGACCTGAAATGGATTGGTCCAGTTTCGTCCTATGGATGACATTGCAGATGAGCTCGAGAAGGTCGGGGTGCTCATCCCCGAGCAGTGCCGTCGTTCAGTGTGCATTGTAATGCTCCTAATGCGTTCTGTGGTATGTGGTAAGATGTCCAAAGCGCGATGTCGTCTGCTTATATTGTAACTTTGTCCAAAGGGTAGTGTAAAGACAGTACTGAATTGATTCAAAGAATGAAGAGACGGGAGCTGACGACCGAACCTTGCAACCCGAACCCGAACCTGTCAAGGGGTGCTTAGTTTCAAAGGTATATGAACCTACTTCAATTTGAAAAGTGCGATGTCGAAGATGGAGGTTCACGTACTTAGCTAACCTACCTTGAACCTTAATGCTCTGGAGATGTTGTAGTGCATAGATGTTGATGAGTCATATGTATGTTGTAGATCCATTAAGACGGCAGCCGCACAGTTACGCCCGGCCTCCGGCTGCTGGATGCTTGTGATGAGTAGTGGAATGTGTCGAGGCAGCTGCGTCATCAAGCCAACATTTTGAGGACGATTTAACGAATGTTTCGCCAACCCATGGGTGCCGACGCTATACATCCAGGCCGTTGTATCAAAAGTCCGTCGTGATAAAAAAAACATCAATATCTGGTAGGATACAACAACCATAAAAGCGATCTGATTTCATATTCTACCATGTTACTTATGCTCCAATGCATTTATATGGCCATGTATTACCATATAATATCTTAAGTTATTGTATATTTTAATTGTTTCCCATCATTATATAAAAAAAGATAGCTAAACTGATTTTCCATCATACATCTGGCAATAGATGGCATCTTTTTCAGGCAATAGGCCGGATCGGCTTGGATTTTCAAGGCATGGAAACGAACATCCTTTTGTGTATGCTTGATACTGGACTGGGCAGGGGTCTAGGCGGACGTAGCAGAGAGAGCAAAATAGCTCAAAACCTTTCTGCGATGGCCGGGAATCGAACCCGGATCAACTGCTTGGAAGGCAGCTATGCTGACCATTATACCACCATCGCACGTGCAGCCCCCAACAACCACTCTGTGCGGCTGTGTCGCCGTCATGCATGGTGCATGCCGTTCTACGCTTGGTTGCAACGCCGAGGAGTGAAAGCCAAGTCGTCCTGCCATCTGTTGGGCAGTATTTATACAAACGTTTCGCCCTCAGCCTGCTTATTTCATTCGCTTTGAGCTTGTGCAAACATGGCTTTAGCTACTCATAGTTTTTGTATCGTGGCAGAGCTTTCTATGGGGCTTACTGATCTGTAATAATATGAAGTGAACACGTTTATGGTTCATTCCGCCAGTGATCATGGAGGTAGGAACTAGCGAGCCTCATTAAGACTTTTTTGTGTACTTTTAATTCCCCCAGCTCAGTTTTAGTGATGGTGTTGGAACCAATGCAGTTGATGGGGCGAAAACCATTCCTTCTCCGTCCTGTCCTGTCCTGTCCTGTCCTGTCAACTTAGGAAAAGGTACCCTTAGCCTTATGGAAGCTGGCAGAGCCTGATATGCTTAAAACCGGCCCTTGACCCCTGACTGTAGAACGTAGCAGATCTCGACTAGACCCCGTGGTTATGCAACATGTTTGGAAACCCATGTGGTTCACATTCCTCGTATCAAATGACAGTTTTCAGGGGTAATTTTTTTCACCTAATGGGGCAGGCCGCTTGGGCCACCAAAGCGTGCACACACATTCTGAATCGAAACTCAGTGTGTATGCTTGATACTGATCTGGGAAGGAGTCTTGGTGAACATAGCAGAGAGGGCGAAATAGCTCAAAACCTTTCTGCGATGGCCGGGAATCGAACCCGGATCAACTGCTTGGAAGGCAGCTATGCTGACCATTATACCACCATCGCATGTTCAGCCTCCAACAACCATTATGTGCGGCTGTGTCGCCGTCATGCATGGTGCATGCCGTTATACGCCTGGTTGCAGCGCCGATCAAAGCCAAGTGATCCTGCCATCTTTTTAGTAGTATTTATACTAAAGTTTCCCTCGTAGCCTGCGTATTTGATTTGCCCAGGAATTGGTAGAGAAGGTTTTTTTCTGACGTAATGAGGTTATCGCGATAGTGGTTCTCGCGAGCTGCAAGTGCGATGGTGGTATAATGGTCAGCATAGCTGCTTTCCAAGCAGTTGATCCGGGCTCCATACCCGGCCATCTCAAAAACAGATTTTGAGGCTGAATGTCCAGTGTGGCCTGGAGGGCCGTACCCAGCCATGGTCGGTAACTTTGTGCGTAACATAAAACATTGGACCATGGTGCATCCTCCCATCTTCCATAGCAAACCTACCAGTCTCGTATCTCAATGAAAGCTGGTACGAAAGGCTGCTCTGTGGCCTGGATCGCGCAACAATTTCTGCTCTTGATGTGCATGAGACCGATCCGATTATCAAGCGAAAAAGCATATCCCGGGAAAGCATTGGAATCTTGGTGGTAGAGGCATCTCCAAACAGGGGCGCAGCCAGGATTTTCTTATGAGGGACAGGGGTGGGGGGCGACTGAAAGTTTATGGTTTTACGTGGAACAAATCTAAAAATATCCTGTTTGACCCAGTGTATTTTTGGTTGCTAAGGGAGGGGACCGGCTCTCGCCCCTTTGGCTGCGCCTCTGTCTCCTAAGTCCTGGGATCACATGTGACCTGCTAGTCTGATTAAGCTGAATCATGAACGAAAAATCGAAAAATGATTTCAACGTTGGTGGGGCAAGGTCATGCTGGAAACTACAGTGGGCTCATCGGTGGTAAACGCCGTATGTGCCGTGTTGGCACGCACGAGCTGCGATGCTCGCCGAATACCCTGGCCCCAGAGCACCCATCCCTTGCACGTCCGGTGTGCATGGCACAGGCGTTGCACGTCAACAGGGTCTGGTTGAGATCTGCCACGGTTTACAGGCGGGAGACAAAGGCCGATGTGAATTATATTCAGCTCTGCCAGCTTCCATTCCGCATGGCTAATGGTAACATTTCCCAAAGTTGGCAGGACAGCTACAGAGTTGGAAGGGTTGTAGCCCTATCGACTGCATTGGCTCCAACACCATCACTAAAACTATGCTGGAGGAATGAAAGGTACAATACAATTATTAATACGATCTTCCATGAAAAAGCAGAGATGACTGTCGATCTTGGTGGGATGTTGGTGGGTTGGTGATAGATAGCACAAGCTCATGGATGAGATCATTCTTTTGTTGCATACGCAAACCCAAAAGTGATCACTGATAGGGACATAAAGATGCTGGTAAGAAGTGGAGAGTCCATGGCAATATCACTCCACTGGGATATTGTTTAGGATCATGAAGCGTGGGGTCATGGACCCAAGGCCCGCTAGTTTCTACGCCAATGGTAACTGGCGGAATCAGTCATGAACGTGTTCATTGCATATTATTACACATCTTTTGCGCATAAAAAGCTCTGTCACGAGACACAAACACGGAAAAAGTGGACGCCAGGTTTGCTAAGAGGGAACCAAATATGCTTGCTGGGGGGGAATCTTAATACATATATACTGCCCAAAGGATGGCAGGGCCACTTGGCTTTGACTCGGCGCTGCAACCAAGCGTAGAACGGCATGATGTACCATGCATGACGGCGACACAGCCGCACAGAGTGGTTGTTGGGGGCTGCACGTGCGATGGTGGTATAATGGTCAGCATAGCTGCCTTCCAAGCAGTTGATCCGGGTTCGATTCCCGGCCATCGCAGGAAGGTTTTGAGCTATTTCGCCCTCTCTGCTATGTCCACCAAGACTCCTTCCCAGATCAGTATCAAGCATACACACTGAGTTTCGATTCAGAATGTGTGTGCACGCTTTGGTGGCACAAGCGGCCTGCCCCATTAGGTGAAAAAAATTACCCCTGAAAACTGTAAATTGATACGAGGAATGTGAACCAAATGGTTTTGCAAACATGTTGCATAACCACAGGGTCTAGTCGAGATCTGCTACGTTCTGCAGTCGGGGGACAAGGGCCGGTTTTAAGCATATCAGGTTCTGCCAGCTTCCATAAGGCTAAGGGTACCTTTTCCAAAGTTGGCAGGACAGCTACGGAGAAGGAATGGTTTTCGCCCTATCAACTGCATTGGTTCCAACACCATTACTAAAACTGTGCTGGGGGAATTAAAGGTATACAAAAAAGTCTTCATGAGGCTCGCTAGTTCCTACATCCATGATCACTGGCGTAATGAACCATAAACGTGTTCATTTCATATTAGTACAGACCTGTAAGGCCCATAGAAAGCTCTGCCACCATACAAAAACTCTTAGCTAAAGCCATGTTTGCACAAGCTCAAAGCGAATGAAATATGCAGACTGAGGGCGAACCGTTAGTATAAATACTGCTCTCGGATGACACAAGTACGCGGGGAATGGTGCATTAGGCAAGCAGAGACCGATCCGATCTGGCAAAACGGATGGCTGCCCTTTATATTGCGCTTCGTTTTTCATCTTGGTGTTTTTGAAGCAGCTTGGTCTTTCTTCCTTCCTGGTTTTTCCAAGCTATTAACTTGAACATTTACCAACACAACGAAACTTGAGCCTTGATGACACGATTGAATG
>JAOTOM010001655.1:0-55000 GCA_034440615.1 Ashinkailepas kermadecensis | reverse complement strand
TGTGTGTCATGGGATGTCCGTCGCCCAGGACGAGCCGTGGGTGACCGAACACATAGGTGACAGCCGTGGGTGACCGAACACATAGGTGACAGCCGTGGGTGACCGAACACATAGGTGACAGCCGTGGGTGACCGAACACATAGGTGACAGCCGTGGGTGACCGAACACATAGGTGACAGCCGTGGGTGTCCGAACACATAGTGTGACAGCCATGGGTGAATCAGGAGAGAAAGGCAGCGTGGTCGAACACAGGTGAGCCGTATAGGTGACCGAACACATAGGTGACAGCCGTGGGTGACCGAACAATAGGTGACAGCCGTGGGTGTCCGTACGCCCAGGTACGAGCCGTGGGTGACCGAACACATAGGTGACAGCCGTGGGTGACCGAACACATAGGTGACAGCCGTGGGTGTGTGTGTGTGTGTCATGGGAATCAGGAGAGAAAGGCAGCGTGTAACACGTGCCGTAGGTGACCGAACACATAGGTGACAGCCGTGGGTGTGAAAATGTGTGTGTCATGGGATGTCCGTACGCCCAGGGACGAGCCGTGGGTGACCGAACACATAGGTGACAGCCGTGGGTGACCGAACACATAGGTGACAGCCGTGGGTGACCGTGTGTGGTGACATGGGAATCAGGACCGTGGTGACCGAACCAGGGACAGCCGTGGGTAACACGTGCCGTATAGCACATAGGTGACATCCGTGGGTGACCGAACACATAGGTGACAGCCGTGGGTGACGAAATGTGTGTGTCATGGGAATCAGGAGAGAAAGGCAGCGTGGGTAACACGTGAAGCCGTATAGGTGACCGAACACATAGGTGACAGCCGTGGGTGACCAATGTGTGAGCCGTGGGTCATGGGATGTCCGTCGCCCAGGACGAGCCGTGGGTGACCGAACACATAGGTGACAGCCGTGGGTGACCGAACACATAGGTGACAGCCGTGGGTGAGCGAACATGTCATGGGAGTCCGTGACCCAGGACGAGCCGTGGGTGACCGAACACATAGGTGACAGCCGTGGGTGACCGAACACATAGGTGACAGCCGTGGGTGAATGTGTGAAGCCGTGTCATGGGAATCAGGAGAGAAGGCAAGCGTGACAGCACGTGCCGTAAGGTGACCGAACACATAGGTGACAGCCGTGGGTGACCGAACAATAGGTGACAGCCGTATGGGTGTCCGAACACCTAGGTGACAGCCGTGGGTGACCGAACACATAGGTGACAGCCGTGGGTGACCGAACACATAGGTGACAGCCGTGGGTGACCGAACACATAGGTGACAGCCGTGGGTGACCGAACACATAGGTGACAGCCGTGGGTGACCGAACACATAGGTGACAGCCGTGGGTGACGAACACATAGGTGACAGTGTGTCATGGGAATCAGGTGACGAAAGGCAGCGTGGTGACACGTGCCGTATGGTGACCGAACACACAGGTGACAGCCGTGGGTGACCGAACACATAGGGAATGTCCGTACGCCCAGGTGACGAGCCGTGGGTGACCGAACACATAGGTGACAGCCGTGGGTGACCGAACACATAGGTGACAGCCGTGGGTGACCGAACACATAGGTGACAGCCGTGGGTGACCGAACACATAGGTGACAGCCGTGGGTGACCGAACACATAGGTGACAGCCGTGGGTGTGTGTGTGTGTGACGAACACATCATGGGAATCAGGAGAGAAAGGCAGCGTGTAACACGTGCCGTATAGGTGACCGAACACATAGGTGACAGCCGTGGGTGACCGAACACATAGGTGACAGCCTGGGTGACCGAAACACAGGTGACGAGCCGTGGGTGACCGAACACATAGGTGACAGCCGTGGGTGACCGAACACATAGGTGACAGCCGTGGGTGACCGAACACATAGGTGAGAGCGTGGGTGACCGAACACATCAGGAGAGAAAGGCAGCGTGACCGAACACATAGGTGACAGCCGTATAGGGGTGACCGAACACATAGGTGACAGCCGTGGGTGACCGTGTGTGTACACATAGGTGACAGCCGTGGGTCCGAACGCCCAGGTGACGAGCCGTGGGTGACCGAACACATAGGTGACAGCCGTGGGTGACCGAACACATAGGTGACAGCCGTGGGTGACCGAACACATAGGTGACAGCCGTGGGTGACCGAACACATAGGTGACAGCCGTGGGTGACCGAACACATAGGTGACAGCCGTGGGTGACCAAAAAAATAGGTGACAGCCGTGGGTGACCGAACACATAGGTGACAGCCGTGGGTGACCGAACACATAGGTGACGCCGTACGAACCCATAGGTGACGAGCCGTGGGTGACCGAACACATAGGTGACAGCCGTGGGTGACCGAACACATAGGTGACAGCCGTGGGTGTGTGTGTGTGTCATGGGAATCAGGAGAGAAAGGCAGCGTGTAACACGTGCCGTATAGCTTGTAGCTTCACATCAAGTCAGTTCGAACTAGGTGAAATAAAGTCAAATCAGATGAAATTGTAAAGTTTGGTGTTATATAAGAAGCGGAAAAGTAGCTCGAGGAGTACCGGGTGATCATCCCCGAGTAGAGCACGTGGCGACATTTGCGTATGAGTTTTGGTAAAGTACTCGATAATGAAGAGGCGACGAGGAGTATATGCAGGGCAGGTAAGTAAAATATGTGCGACGGTAGTGTGCACTCCACATGTGTTACAAAGGAGACGAGTAGTCTAGGCGTAAGTTGCCCGTCTCACAATCGAAATATCGTGGGTTCGAGTCTCACCTGTCACTACTCTTCGCCCGCGGCCAATCGGCGTGAGAGATTGGCGAATCTGCATGACCCAATGGTCGATGTGTCGTAAAACCAATAACCAACATGTGTTACAAAGTGGAGGGAGGTGTGGTCGAAGGAAAATAGAGTCGTGTTACTCTAGGAAAATAGTTTTAGAGTTTTAGAGTCGTGTGACTAAGGAAAATAGTTGTGTGTGACCCAGGCGTAGACGCGCTAGCACTACCTCGTCCAGACGTGAGTTTCGGTGGGCTGAGGGCCATTTGGAGAGTGTAGGTTTGATATTTTGTAAATGTTTAGGTGTTGTGTGTTTTCACTCCATTTGGCTACTGCTTAGGATCATGAAGCGTGGGGCCATGGACCAAAATTCCTATGCCAATGATCACTGGTGAAATCAGCCATGAACGTGTTCTTTGCATATTATTACGCACATGTAAGGCGCATAGACTGCTCTGCCACGAGACACAAACCCGGAATATGTGATGGGCAGGTTTGCACCAGCTCAGAGGGAGTCCGATGTGCAGGCTGAGGTGAAACCTTAGTATAAATACTGCCCAAGAGATGGCAGGACTTGGCTTTGACTCGGCGCTGCAACCAAGCGTAGAACGGCATGCACCATGCATGACGGCGACACAGCCGCACATAATGGTTGTTTGCGTCTGCACGTGCGATGGTGGTATAATGGTCAGCATAGCTGCCTTCCAAGCAGTTGATCCGGGTTCGATTCCCGGCCATCGCAGATACGTTTTTGAATTGTCCACAAGATCCTTTCCCGGCTCGGGAAGGGGAACACAACACCTACGCAACACCACCTCCACCACTGACACTTCCACCTCCACAACCGCACCCTCCCACACTGCACTTACAGCCGGGCGAAGCTACGCAGCGGCGCCCTCCACACCTAAACCCACACCCCTTCCAACATCAGCTCTCACCCGCGCTACCATTCCACCAGCAGCCGGCTCCCGGTGCCCGGTACACCTCCCTCCTCAACGCTCCGCCAACCCTCGCCTCAACCGCCCCACCGACCCTCGGCTCCATCACCCCACCTATCCCCGACTCGACCGCCCCACCGCCCCTCGACCTCACCGCTCACCACTCCTTCCCACACCACCCCACCTCGGACCCGGCCTCCTCCCACATCCCCTCCACCCCGGACCCGGCCTCCTCCCACACCCTCTCCACTTCGGACCCGGCCTCCTCCCACACCATCTCCACCGCGGACCCGACCTCCCATGCCCATCCCACCGCGGACTGGGCCTCCTCCCCCTCCAACTCCACCTCATATCCGGCCTACGCCCACCACCATCCCACCTCCGGCACGGCCTCCCACATCCACCCGCACCATCTCACCACCAACACCCCTCAGACCCAGACCCGGTCTCCATGCCATCCCCCACCGGTACCCACCCATCCCCCACGGGACCTGGCCGTACCCCTTCGCTACACCGCCTCCAACCAGCCAGGGCCCTCCCCGCCACCCTGATGCCCTCCCACCACTACCTCCTCCGGGGCCTTGGCCCCTGCCACACCCATCCGACCGGCCCAAACCAAGGCCTAGACCCAAGGCCACCACAGCCTCCACACAAACCTTCCACAAGCCCACGGCCAGCCCAGCCTCCACCCAGACCTCCCACAAGTCCACGGCTATCATCTTCTGCCCGACCGACCTCCCCACCATTTCCTGCACACCTACCCAAACCCACCCAAAAACCTCGTCTGAGACTACCACTCAGACCGAACCCGCCACTCCTGCCAGGCCCGTCGAGCCCAAAACCCCAGACCAACAATATATTGTTAACAATAACAATACCTCGGTAGCTCGGTTGGTAGAGCGTCGGACTCTTGATCGCAAGATTGTGGGTTCGAATATCACAACCGACGGCATTTCCCGAGACCACCCGCGACCAATCGGCGTGAGAGGTTGGCGACGCTATATGACCTAGTGGTTGAATGCGTCGTAAAAGAACCCAAGGGTCTTCTTTTTCCCAGACCAACAAATCGCGTCCGAACCTTCCGCGCCTCCCAAGCGCAAATCCCGCCGCCACGCCAGCAAATCACCTCCCAGGACCCGTGCATTCAAATCCGGGCTACCACCTCTGCCTGGGTCACCCCCCCCCCATCACCATCCCAACCCTCACCCCCTCTCCATCCACCGGTTCAACCTTTCTCCCCAACACGACATCGACACCACCCCAGTATAGGAGCAACAACAGACACTAAATGCGTTCGGTAATGGGGCTTTTTGTACAGTGGAACGCCGGTGGCCTTCCAGGCAAGTACATATAATTAAAATCGGAATTCTTGCAACAAAAGCCAACAAAGGCTAGCTGCGCTCCAAGAAACTCACTTTCGAGACTGACCCCATTTGGCACAAAATCCCAGGTTACATTTGGCATGTCGATAACGTAAACGGTCCACATCGGAAATGGGGCGCAGCCATACTTATTGCAAACAGCATGCCTCGTCGTCGAGTAACGCGAAATACTCCCCTGAACTGCGTAGCAGCCAGCCTCAAAATTTCCCATTGCCAAACCACGGTCATCTCACTATGCATTTCACCGTCAGCTGCAACCCCCACACCACATGAACTGAGCTACTTGCTGCTTCAGGCTCCTCCACCAGTTCTCATTATGGGAGACTTTAATGCTAGACACCCCTCCTGGGGAAGCGATCAGACGATCACTAGAGAACGCGAAATTCACCAGTTTATTTCTGATCACAAGATAGCACTTCTTAACACCGAGTCCGCCAACCACTACAACTCGACCTTAGGAGGATCGGACAGTTGCATTGGTTTAGCGTGCTGCTCCCAGCGAACAAGTTCACTATTTGACTGGTCAGTTTCAGACGTTCCCGGGCTCAGCGACCACTACCCAATTACAATTAGGCTCAGCACGGACGCTATCCACCACACTAAGCTATTTAGACCATCTCGGAGCTTCAAAATAGCGGACTGGGCGAAATTCGAGGATCAGATGAACCTCAGCCTAGCAACTTCAGAGACCAGCAAAATCGAGACAATCCTCAGGGCCCGCTCAGTAGCACGAGACTCAGTCCCGAAAAGTAATCAACCTCGGAAAAAAGGCACCTACGCCTTGGCGGACCCCGGTCTATGAAAGGGCAATCGCCGCACGGCGCCGTGCCCACCAACAATTAAAAAGATGCGTGTGCGAATCACACCTATCAGCATACAGACAATCTCGAAAACACTGCCGGTACACAATTCGAACAGCACGCCAAAACTGTTGGCAGTCTTTGTCCTCCAATTCAATAGGTTCACCCCTACCGGCAGAATCTGGGACATAATGAAGCGTTTCAACCTGAAACGCCCACCACCAGGCCCCTTTCTCCAGCTGACGGTGAAAGGACAGCACATTACTGACCCGCAACAAGTCGTAAACCACTTTAAACTACACTGCGTCAGCGTATCTGGCAACAGCAACTACGACACCACTATAGTAAGCGCTCTAGACACCCTTGCCTCGAAGGCAAATTTTAGCTCTAGCAACAGAGAAGTCTAAAATTAGTAATTTACTATGCACGAATTACACCTTGCCCTCAGCAAGTGTGGAAACACATCGGTTGAGCCGGACGACATCCATTACCAGTTTTTTTAACGTCTTAGCAAAAATTCCCCAACGTACCTACTAGCGGCCATAAATGAACTGTACCAAAGCGACACCTTTCCCGCCTCCTGGCGGGAGAGCGTAGTCATTCCATTGCCGAGGCCGCACAAAGATCACTCCACCCCAAAAGGTTATGGACCCATCTCACTTACTAGCTGTGCTAGTAAGCTGGTCGAGCGCATGGTCAACACACGATTAAGGCAATTTCTGGAACACAGCGACCTGTTCGACAAATTTCAGTGCGGCTTCCAGCGTCAAAAATCAACTACAGACAATCTCATTACATTAGTGCATGACATCAAAAGTGGTCTACGCATCAAACGCACAACACTACCTGCCTACTTAGACACCACTGCCGCATTCGACCGAGTACACAAGTCCGCACTGACACACAAACTCCACAAGATAGGCCTATGCGGACATATGGCACACTTCATTCTCAACTTCCTCAGAGACAAGACCCTTAAGGTACGATGCGGCAGTGTCACATCAAACACCACAACTCAGGAGCAGGGCCTGGCGCAGGAGAGCGTGCTCTCACCGAACCTTTTTATCACCATGATCAACGACATACTTGCTGACCACACGGATACTTCACTTCAATACTCAATGTTCGCGGACGACATAGCCATTTGGACAACATCACAATGCTTCCTAAAAGCTGGAAAAAAATACAATTCGAACAGGTCTAGAACACATCGCAAAGTGGTAAAAAACTTGGGGCTTCACCCTGTCCGCAGAAAAGTCGGCCACCGTCACATATAGTCGTCTCCGCCGCACACCCAAAACTCTACTTAAAATCGATGGCAAAGCCATCGAACAGGTGAAAAGCTTCAGGTTCTTAGGGGTGCATTTATACGAAAAACTCAGTTTCAACACCCACATCACTTCCATCTCGAAGCGATGCGCGAAGCGCGTCAACATACTACGTGCACTAGCAGGCACAGACTGGGGCGGAGACAGGAAAACACTACTGCGACTCTACACATCAATCATACGACCCATCCTAGAATACAACAGCATCATTTTTGCCACCATATCAGAAAGCCAGAGCCAAAAGTTAGAAATCATCACAAACAGCTTCATCAGAGCAGCCACAGGTGCCCTCAGCACCACAACGATAGCCAGTCTTCTAGTGGACTCAAACACACCCCCGCTCCACTTCAGGAGGACACAACAGCTGTGCCGCTACCACATCAAAATCAAATCCATTAAAAAATAATCCGGCACAGCGCTGCTTTACGCCTGACAGACACAAGAGCCGATTTGGGCGCAAGCTCCCACCATACAGCATTCAAATTGCCACGGCTCTCTCAGATCTTAACCTCACAATGCCAGCCACTGCAGCTCGACCGCCCACTAGGCCATTCTGGACTCTCAGTCAACCAAAGGTCGAGTACTGGCTCTCGGAAAAGAAATCTACTATCACATCAGCGGAAATTATTGGCATCTTCCACAAGTTCGCCGATGACAACAATCACAAAAGACTCGTATTCATGGATGGATCGAAACACGAGGCTAAGGTAGGCATCGGCATCACTGAACCAGGCCTCAGACTTTCCAAGTGTCTACCAGATAACGTCTCCATCTACTCCGCTGAAGCAATGGCCATTCTGGCCGCTATCTCCATTCTCTTGAGGCGTAAAGCTAGAAACGTAGTAATTTGCTCAGACTCCAAATCCGTCCTTCAGTCAATTGGCAACACCCACGACTGTCCACATCACGTCATTGATAGAATCCAACAAATCGTGGCCCATAACGTAAACATGAACTTCTTCTTCTGGATTCCGGCCCACGCCAACATCCCAGGTAACGAAGAAGCAGACTGGCTCGCAAAGCAACTGAACACCTACCTACCCCAGCATGAAATATTCGGTAGACGATTGCAAAGCGCCACATTCGCCAACATCACCAGAACACAAGGACACAACACCACTTTCCACAACACAAATCCAACCACACCCACGATATCAAGACAACAGTAGGCACATGGAACACATCAAACCAATCTCACTGACAAAAGAGAGGCCATCCTCACTATACTTCGAACTGGTTGCACACAACTAACACAGCCTCAACTAGAGGGTGACAAATATACAACACCTCACTGCGACACCTGCAACACCACATGAAGCATAGGCCACATCCTGCTAGACTGTAGTAGCCATTGCGTGTAAAGAAAGCATACGACCTTCAATATACCAGGAGGTGCTGAGTTGACATCAAAAGTAACGTTAAGGATTATACTTTATTACTCAACGTTTCGGCCAGGGGCCATCGTCAGGAGTGATATAAAAATGTCAAGTTTAGCAATTGAAAGAAAAAAAAAGCACGCGAGAAAAAAAGCGTGCAAAAGACACGTGGAATGCAGAAAAGCCTCCTCAGTGGTGCAGACACTTAAAGAAACTCCAAACCAGAAACAAACTATGTCAAGATAGAATCCTCTGAGGAAGCCCGAGCCGATGGTCCACATACATATCGATACATACACTCACGCACATATATAGACATAGAACCAATATAACACGTAATACATAAAATATAATTTATGTTTATGTAATTTAGGTGATATACCAAGACGTCGTTTGCGTGTTTAGTTGCGGTATATTGAAGGTCGTATGCTTTCTTTACACGCAATGTCTAAAACCCAGGAGCATCTAAGAGCCATTCTTCGTTGTATTAGACTGTAGTAGCTTTAACTCTCAAAGACAATCACTTACGGTCTGCTGCCAAAAAAGGACACCACCGTGTCGCTTCTATCGCTTGTGGGTGACAAGCACCCAGAACTCCTTCAATTGCTATTTGAATATCTGTACGCCACAAAACTAGCAGGAGCACTGTAGACACCACACCACCAACACTCACTTCAACACGCAATACATGCCCGCGAAACACTCGTAGGAAACACGTAAATAGCCATCGCCGAATGGCGTCCGACTTATATGATCCGATTTGCTTTCCAATTAGTAATAAATGGTTAGCGGTGCCGTCGGACGTAGATGGGCCGACTTGCGTTAGGAAAACAAAAAGGAAAATAAAAATAGCATAGCATAAAACGACTACCCAGAGGAGCCATCGGACGTAGATGAGCCGATTTACCTTGCAACTCAACGTAAAACGGCTACTCAGAGGTACAGCGGACGTAGATGAGCCGAATTGCAAAACACCGTACTCCCAACTCACAGCCAACTCACAGCACCCAAACACCCAACACCCAACACCCAACTCACAACTCACAGCCCTGCATGACATGCTTAGACCAACCCTCTACTAACAACTTACGCGCGGCGGCCGGCGTGATGGGCGGTGTGGACAATTACCTCCTTGTTCGCACGGTGAAGATCCTCGTTGCCCTTCGAGAAGATTAGGCTAAAGCCCGCACCCTGGCAAAATCAACTTTCTCGTCACTCAGAACCCCCCCCTAGCTACAAATTATCTTACGGAGGAGTAAAGTAAAACTAAAACTATTTAGACATCGGGGAGATGCCCCCACCCAGCACCCGCCTTCAGCACCTAGGACATCACACACGCTATAACGTAAAACTCCCTTGACGTAAATGTACACTTGCCTGCGCTTTGCTTGCAAAACACACCCGCTTTAAAGGCGGCTTTTATGGTCCGGCACGCCTAAAAATCACTCCTCCCACCCCCTAGCTCTGGTCAGTGACTGTTCGCAACATGCGAAAGTGGCCTCTAGTGCTTTCTGCCATCTTCCGCAGCAAGCCTACGAGCTTCGTCCTCGATTTGAATGAAAGCTGGTAGAGAAGGCTGTTCTGTGACCTGGATCGCTCAGCAATTTCTGCGCTTGATGCGCACCAAACCAATCCAGTTCTCAGGTCAAGATGCACCATATCCTGCGAAAGCATCGGACTTCTGGATGAAAGATATCTTATTACGCCTAGGCCCAATTGTGACCTGCTGGTCTGATCAAGCTGAATCATGAACGAAAAATGATTTCAAAGTCGGTGGGGCAAGGTCATGCTGGAAACTACAGTGGGCTCATCGGTGGTAAACGCCACATGTGCCGTGTTGGCACGCACGAGCTGCGATGCTCGCCGAATACCCTGGCCCCAGAGCACCCATCCCTTGCCCGTCCGGTGTGCATGGCACAGGCGTTGCACGTCAACAGGGTCTGGTTGAGATCTGCTCCGGTTTGCAGGCGGGAGACAAGGGCCGTAAAATATTAAACCATGCGCGATTGCTTCAGGCAGGTCTGAACTACCGTTTGTAACGAATGCACAATGGACAGTATTTTAGGCATATTCGGCTCTGCCAGCTTCTATTCCGCATGGCTAATGCGCATGGCTAATCCACACCTTTCCCAAAGTTGGCAGGACAGCTACAGAGTTGGAAGGGTTGTCGCCCTATCAACCGCATTGGTTCCAACACCATCACTAAAGATTGTGATGGGGGAATTCAAGGCGCAAGAGTCTTCACCAGGACTTCAATCAAAATCGGAGATGACGGTGTTGGTTTCGCTGGGCTGGGTGGGAGAAAACTCAGCTCAGGGATGAGATCATTCCTTTGCCACTGATGTAGACCCAAATAGTGATCACTAATCGGGTTCTAGAAACGGTGGTTAAAAGTGGGGACCTCACAGTCATTTCGTTCCATTGGGCTGCTGTTTAGGGCCATGAAGCGTGGGGCATGGACCAAAGGCTGACAAATCCCTACGCCAATGATCACTGGCAAAACCAACCGTGAACGTGTTCCTTGTATATTATGTATATTCCTTGTATATTACGCACATGTAAGGCGCATAGAAAGCCCTGCCACGAGACACAAACTCGGAGTAAGTGAACGCCAGGTTTGCACCAGCTCAGAGGAAATCAAATATGCAGGCTGAGGAGGAACCGTAATATAAATACTGCCCAACAGATGGCAGGACCACCTGGCTTTCACTCTTCGGCGCTGCAACCAGGCGTAGAACGGCATGATGCACCATGCATGACGGCGACACAGCCGCACATAATGGTTGTTTGCGTCTGCACGTGCGATGGTGGTATAATGGTCAGCATAGCTGCCTTCCAAGCAGTTGATCCGGGTTCGATTCCCGGCCATCGCAGAAACGTTTTGAAGTTGTCCACTAGATCCTTGCGCAGCCCAGGCAGGGGTGCCAAGCATGCGCAAAATTCGTTACAATTCAAAGTGCTTACTTGCATGTTTTGAAGGTCTAAGCTGATCTAACGCATGACCTCAAAAAGGTTTCCATCCCGAGCATGCAGGGGCATATAATTGTTTTCTTTTTATATAGCTATGCAATATATAGTTACAATATACAATTAATTTAATGATGGAGTATAACATGTCGTACCATAATAACACGTGATATATCATCGGAAGAAGAAGAAGAATCTTGGGTTCTTTTACGACGCATTCAACCGCTAAGTCATATAGCGTCGCCAGCCTTTCACGCCTATTTGTCGCGGTTGGTCTCGGTAAATGCCGTCGGCTGTGAGATTCGAACCCACAATCTTACGATCAAGAATCCGACGCTCTACCAACTGAGCTACCACATAGATTCTGCACATACATCTTGCAGAATCATTCCCATAAATCCTGTAGGATCCATGACTCTCTTGCAGGATCCTTCACGTAAATGATGTCGGATCCTTCACATAAATATTGTACGATCCAGGACTGTCCTGCAGTATCCTGCACATAAATCCTATGGGATCCAGGACTGTCCTGCAGGATCATGCACATAAATCTTGCAGGATCCTTCACAAAAAAAATCCTGTGTGATACAGGACTGTCCTGCAGGATCCTGCACGGAAATTGTATGGGATCCTGCAGGACACTACTGGATTCTTGCGAATTATCCTGCAGGATCATGTGGGGTCCTGCATATAAATCCTACAGGATCCTGCACATAGATCCTACTGAATCCTGCATGTGAGTCATACAGCATCCTGCAACTGAATTGCACAGGACTCCGCATGTTTACTGTGAAGAATCTTGCATGATTCTCCTGCAGTATCCTGTACAATAACCAACCACAGCCAGCATTTTAACCGGGCCCCAGTTTGGCCATGCAACGTTTATTCGCTGCGGCCCGACGTGGCCGCGGCCGGTTTTCTTACATGGGCATAGCTGGGGAACAATTGGGCACAAGGTTCTACGCCGAGCACAAGCTTGGCGCGCACGGTGTCCAGGCTAGGCACGGACTGTGTATGGACTGGGCACGAACTGGGCACCGGCTGGGCTCGGGCCGGGCGTTAAGTAGGCACCGAGCAGGGCCGGAGCTCGGCCCACCTGGGATTCCCATCCGGTACGGGGTGCCGCGGCCGATCGGCTGCCACCGCGTCTCCAACCAAGCGTGCAGACCAGGGGCGGTCCGAGGCGCCCAAATGAGGTGAGGCAGAATAAATCAGGACTGTACCGCACCCCCCCCGGCCCAGAACAAAATGTCCTCGGATTTTCCCCACTTTATTTCCTTGGTTCCGAAAATTCACAGCTGTTTCTCTCAGGGGGTGCCTCTGGCTGAACATTTTGAGGTAAGGATGCACTTCAGCCTTCCCGGAGCGGAGCCTTTTCCTGGCCGGAGGGGCACCACCTTCCACGAGGGCTACATGCCTCCAGATCCCTCTGTATCCGCCCCTGCCTGGGCTTCCCAAAACAGCGCTGGCCTCCCTGGTCCTTTCTTGATGACGTGTCATTTTCCCTTAATGATAGGTAAGGATTTATCAGTGGCATTTCTTATTCTTGATGATGGTCGATATTGGTGAGGATGTTATAGATAACATATGATATATATATGTATATATATATATATATATATATATATATATATATATATATATATATATATATATATTGAGACAGAACATGGATTCCACAGATCCAGGGGCAGATCCAGGAATAATGTTGACTAAGATAAAAAGTTTCTGACTACAATTGTTTGAAAAACTACAATTCATGTAGTCATGCTAGTGCATGCATTCTGGTAAATTAATGCAAACTTTAAGCAAGGTATTTTACATCAAATAGGTATTTACATGACTACTTCTTCACACACACACACACAAAAATATATTGAATGGACTGTCATTACATAATTAATATTAAATAATTATTAAATATATGCTACCCCACACAAAACACTTTCTGTGTACTTCCAATATTTTGTTGAAGTGAGGGGTATGACCTACATCTGCATTGTCATAAACAAATTATGTGGTTGCTCGAAATGATTTGATTGGTGTTTATATTCTTCTTCTTTTTTTTTTTGGGGGGTAAATTTGTGCTTTAGGATGTTTTATGAATTCGTAGAATTTATCATTCCAATGTAATGTTTATGAATGTGATTAAGATTATGGGACCAATCATGACCTGAACACAAAAAGGGGCCTTTGAGTTAGGTAGCATAGCATAACAAGAAATGATGAAAAAATGAAATAAAAATGCAACATAACATAACCTAACCTTGACTAACCTCACTTTGGAGGAAAAAATGTAAAGAAATTTATATTCTTAACTTCTAAAATTAAAATAAAGCATAGTCCAACCTAACCTAACCTAGCCTAACCTTAACATCAGCTGCTTGAAGAAGAAAAACTCCAAATACAAAAAATTGCCAATTTTTACAAAAAAGTTATAACTTAAAAAACCTAAACTAACCTAACCTAACCAAACCGAACCCATTTGTTTCCTTTATGGAGGCAAATGCGTGTAAAAATGTGTCTTGTTACCACCCTAAAGCACAGTAATACCTACTTTTCTTCATGAAATGACTGCTTATTGAGATATAAGTACAGCATGCTATAAGTGCTTATGTCAAAATGTTTTCATTTCCCAAAGATATGAACCTAAAACACATTTTTAAACCAAGTGTCCTAGGGGCTTCTATATATTTACCCAAATTGCATGCCCTGTGCAGACTTGAAAAGTTGGTTGGTCATTTGGTGCGGCCAAGTAAAGCAAAATTATCACATATTTTAAAATTCCTTGGATTTGGAAAGCTTAGTAGGTGCCTAACAAGGCACCTAGGCATGACCTTAGAGCAACACTTTCATAAAATGCAACTAGGTTTAGCATAATTTGAGTTTGAAGAATAAATTTACAGAACATCACATCAGCAAAAAAAACTAAGCATCACATCAAAGCCCAGTAAGAGCCCACTGGTCACTAACGGACTTCTTCGTTGTGCTTTCGGTTCTAGTATTTGCCATTTCTCGTACCTACCTAAGTGGGTGGGTAGGTAACTTGCTCCTGCCGACACAATTCCGCACATTTCCTTATTTTCACGAATCAATGGGAACATTTTTGTGCAGAACATGCCCCGATGTACCTCAAAAGTGTCCCTCACACAGCGATTTCCATTAAGAGTAGAATGGACTCCTCTCCAAAAAGGTCGCATACCCTGCGCTTGTTATGAAACGAAAGCGCACTATATGGCGATATGTGCCAGAGGCATGCCTTTGCCGACCGGTGATAGAGCTGTTTTGAAGCTAAGATGCAAATATGAACTTCAATTTTCATTCTAATTACGGGTCACCATTGCATATTTGTTTCCAGTTTATCAACTTTCCTATTTTCCAGTGGGTGAAAGCATCATTTGTACGAAAATAACATGCAAAAATACTTCCCAGCTCTACTCAGGTGAGGCACTGCCTTAGTGCCTTACATGGGTAGACCGCCCCTGGTGCACACCACTGTAGTGGTTGTGGCACCGGTCAGCTTATAGATATGCCGCGTGTTGTCACTTATTGAATTCAGTTGAAGAATCGAGTATTTCAGTGCAATAGTGACGTGGTGAGCTGCACACCATATTATTAAGGAAATTAGACGTCTCTGCTAACCAACCTCCTTGATTGCACAATGCAAACTATCCACCAAAAATGATTGCATGCATTCACATAGTATGGACACATTTTTATTGTAATAATAACCCCTTACAATTTGCTATCACGTTCTGTGTTGACAGAACGTGATAGACAGAAATCCTCAACATTTGCTATCACGTTCTGTGTTGACCACCTTGGACAATTTCACCGATAAGTGTGGTTCGCTTGGAGCTGTCACCGTTTAAAAAAAATGTAATCCGAGTTCTTGCTGGGGTGGCTTTATGAACCAGGGTCCTATTGCTAAGCAGAGATTGTTGCGTGAACCCTGGACCCACCACCCGATCTATGAATTCCAGTTCAACGGCAGAATTTTGACCGAAAGTTTAACGTGCCGTCAATGCACCGACACGCCCGCTCGGTAGCTCGTCCCCGGCCTGATCGGGCCAGCTGCCAACTGCCCTCCCAGCTGGGGGCTAAATGCGAGCGCGCGAAGCGACTCGAACCCTGTGTCGCCAGGACAGGGGAGACCAGAGCAGGCCAGCGCTCCAACCAACTGCGCTACCGGGGCGACAGATGCCGTGAATAATGCCAAATCTATGTAGTTTTTGGCATCACACAATGTTGTACCTTTCTCAGATCTAAATATCATTGAATGCTGGCTGCAGGCTCATTGGACTCTCTTCCTCGGACCGAGGTGAATCCTCGACCTCAGCTGTCCCGGTAGTAGGTTCCAGAGCGTGGCGCTTGGCCTGCGGTGCTTGGCGGTCGTTGTGCACGCTCCAGTAGCCCGCTCGCAATCCCTCGAACCTTGCAGGAATCCCGAGAGCAACATCTACGTCTCGAATAGTGCTCTCACCAGTCCTGGGATTCTTCTTCACCGTCACCGAAAATCGCAAAACCATCAGATTTAGGCTCAAACCCTTTCACCACTTCACACATGTTAGACACACCAGGTTGGTTGAATAGTTATTTACACTTTTGAGGAAACGAGCTAAATCCACCATCTCACTTTTACAAGAAAATCACAGTACGCATCATTTACAAAAGTCGTAAAGCATGCAGGAAATGGCACAGAACAGCTTAATTATCTGATGAGGGTGATATTGCTTGTTCTGGTTTCATTCGGTTAAGTTTTTCTATTGATGTACTATTATCCGATGTAGTTCTTGAATTTCTGCATGCTTCTGATTAGGTTTGTGTGAAACGTTGTACAAATAGGCTGTTACTAAATTGTTGGCATCCAGAACATTATCCTTCTGTTTTTTTCTAAGTTGGGTGTCGAATGGTGATGTTTAACAATGAACTGCCACATGTTAAAGTGCTCAAGATTAACTGAAAAGTGCAGGTTGCCATTCTGTCACAGGTTTCAATAAAAACATCCTCTGAAAAAAACATAATAAAACATTGAAAACATCCTCTCCATTTGTGATTGCTCCGCAAACCCAACCATGTTTATGTATGCTGTGTATGTATTACATTGGCATAGTTTAGGTTATGTTAGGTTAGATGGTAAATTTGTGCTTGAAGGCAATTTTTGAATTGTTGAAATTTCTTTTCCAATCCCATGTTTATAAATGTGGTTAACATGTGATCACTTATTTCCTCTGCAAATGCATACTTTTCTGTTGGCAGGCTAAATAACACCAAAAGAGCCTTGGAATTTGCTAATATAGCATACATTTTTATTTACAGTAATATAACCCAACCTGACCTAGCCCAACCTTCCATGTAAGAAAAACAATTATTAACAAATAAATGGAAACATTTTATTATAACATTGTGCTCCCAAAATTTGTCAACTTTATTCAACTAGGCTGTTTTTCAAGGAATTTTGTTTAACCAAATACAAAAACTAACCTAACCAAATCAAGCCAAACCACTTTGTTCCCGTCATGGGGGAATGTATTCAAAACTTGTCTTAACAGAACAGCAATACTGGTTAGATTAGATTAGATGATGTTAGGTTTTTACACGACAGGTTTTACACATGTTACCTCCATGAAGGAAGCAAATGGGTTAGATTTGGCTGCCAGGTTAGGTTAGTTTTTTGCAATTTGTAAAAAGTGAGATTTTGAAAACATTTTTCTCCTTCAAAAACAGGTTAATGTAGGTTGGGTCAGGTTATGTTTTTTTTGTTTTTTTGGTGAAAAATTTGGAGAAAAAGCAATATGACCTTTTTTCAGTGAAAAATAGCAATCTCTGTGCGGCTGGTAATAATTCCTTTACATAATTGTGTCTATTAATGAAGACCGTTATTTGCTGACTAGGGACAGTGGCGAACCGAAGGGGACAAAGGGGGACGTGCCTCCCTCCTGAGAGGTTGTGGGGCCCCCAAGAATCGCCCCGGAGTTCGAGAAAAAATTGCGCCAGGCGCCTTAAAAATCCCGCTGAGGCCCCCAAACAATCGCACTGAGCCCCTGAAAATCACATTGGAGACACCAAAATGTCGTGAAAGGGTCCTTGAAAATGACGCTGTGGCCAAAAAAAATCGCACCAAGGCCCCTGAAAATCACGTTGAGGACCCAAAAAGTCGAGCACGGGTCCCTGAAAATAACGTTTCGGCCCCGAAATCGCACCAAGACCCCTGAAAATCACATTGGGGGCCAAAAAGTCGCGCATGGCCCCTTAAATGACGCTGAGGTTCCCAGAATCGCACCAAGATCTCTGAAAATCACATTGGTGGCCCACAAATCGTTATGGGGCCCTAAAATGCCGCTGGGTGCTAAAAATTGGGCCGGGGTCTCGGAAAATACCGCTGGGGACCTCAAAAGGTTGCGCCGGGCCCCCTGAAAATCACGATGTGACCTCAAAAGGTCGGACAGGGCCCCTGGAAATCATGCTGGGGGCCCAAGAGGTCTCGACGGGCCCCCTGAAATTGACGCTGGGGCCTCAAAAAGGCAGGCCGGAGACTTCAAAATCACGTTGGGGCCCAACAGGTCGGGCCGGGGCATGTGAAAATCGCGCTGATGTTCCCGAAAAGTTGGACCGTGGCCCATGAAGATAACGCTGCGGCCTCAAAAGTTTGCACCTGGGCACCTGAAAATCACGTTGGGGCCCCAAAAAGTCGTAACGGGATCCTTGTAAATCACTCTGGGGGCGCAAAATGTCGCGCTGGTTCAATCGCATTGGGACCAAAAAAGTCGCATCGCAGCCCTTAACAAATCACACTGGGGGACCAGAATGTCGCGCCGGAGGACCCAAAGTTGCAGCTGGTCGACAAAAGTCCTATTTTACCCGGAATGTCGCTCTGCGGCCACACAAAAAATTGCGTCATAGACCCAGAAAACAACGCGTCGGCCCTGGAAAAGAAGCGTGTTGGGGCACCGAAAAGATGCACCGAGAATCCGAAGAATCGTACCGGGGCCCAAAAATTTCCTACAGGGGGCTTACAAAGAATAGAACTGGACCCAAAAAACATCACAAAGGGACTCAATCAAATCGACCCAAGCACCGGAAAATTCAGAGCAAATCCCGAAAGAATGTTCACCGAAGGGCCTTTCTACTCTGAAGGGTGCCATCGGCTGAAAAAAAAAACTCGTTGAGCAGCCGTTGTGGCGTACCAAAGAGGAAAATCATTCCCCTTCCCCCTGAACGGGTGGGCTCCCAAGGATCGCGTCGGGGTCCCAAAAAATCGCCCTTGTGTCCCATAAATTCGCGTCGGGTGGCTCTGAAGAAATAAGTGGGCGCCAGAAAAAAATTCGCCCCGGGCCGGAAAATTTGCGCTGGGGCCCGCCAAAAACGCGCTGGTGCCGAGCTAAATACAACGCGCCCCATGAACTCGCGCCGAGGTCCCCAAATATCGCGCTCGGGACGAATAATTCCCCTCAGTAGTCCAAAAAAATTATGGGCGGGGCATCACAAATTTCCCTCGGGCTTCCAGAAATTGGCGTCGATTGGCCCAATTAAGAAAAGCGTAGCCCCAAAAAATCGCATCGGGACCCGACAAAAATCAAGCATGGATTTATCTTAATTTCTCCGAAATAAGGAGAAATTAATCATGTCCGGGCCGGGCAAATCGCTCCGGAGCCCAAAACATACCACCAGATGCCGTCCAAAATCGCATACGGGCCCGATAAAAAAAACGTGCCATAACTCGAAAAAAATACGCGATGGGAACCAAAAATATGACACCGGAGGCCGAAGATATCAGGCCGAGACTTTAAAAAATTCAGAAAAAGTCACCGAAAATTGCGTCGAGCATAGAAAACTGACGTCGGATCCCTAAGAATTACCCAAAAATCACCTGGGCTCGAAAAGTCGCGCTGGGATCCCGGGAAGTTGTGCCAGAACCCCCAAAATCGTGTTGGGGTCCCGCAAATGTGCGTCAGGAGCCCGAAATAAACACAGCTGGATCCTAAAAGCACAACAGGAGGCCGAAAATGTACCAGGTCCTCCAAAGCGCACCGAGTCTTGCAAAAAGCGTCAGGGCTTTAAAACATGCTTTGCAGCTCAAAATTAACACATCGGGAGCTCTAAAGAGCACAAGGGAGAACCCCAAAGCACACCGGGACAATGAGACCGCATGGGACCTCAAAAACCGGCTGGGCCCTAAAAAGCGCCATGTCTTCGTAAACGCGCCGATACCTAAAAAATATCGTCTGTGCACAAAAAAGCAACACAACTCTAAAAGAAGAGCCGTGGTCTCAATCATGTGCCGGGCCTCAAACAGAAATTAGCTGCAGCCCTAAAACTTTCTGGAGAGAAAGAAAAACACCAATGCAGGTGCAAAAATGAACACCGAACCAGCGCCTCTGTTCGGTAGCCAATCTGGGAGCATATTTAACCAAAAAAATAAGGTTGTAGGAAAGTCCTTATTGGCACGCGAAAGTCTAGCAACCTCTTGTTCGCGATAACTCCAGTCACGAAAGTACCAGTACCTTTTGCTGCCCTGTATTGCACTGCAGCACTCCACGATCACACGAGAACTACAGACACCGTACAGTACGTTCTCCTCGGAAGGTAAGCCGTGATACTGCCTTTCCTATGAATTTAGAAGTCGAATTTAGTTGGGAAGCGCGCACGCGTAGCAGCGGTCCGATCGCTCAGAGTATTCAAGACCGACTGGCTGGGGCCGCACGGCCGCTAGTGACTTCGGAAGACCCCCGGTCGCGGATTGGTCGAGGGCCGCAGAAGCCTCCTTGACGTCATATCCATGTCGACGGCCTTCTAGAAGGGGAAATGGTCTATTTCTAGTGGCGGTGACGATGCGTTACGTTTACGGTACACTTTTACAATCGCAAGGCTTACGGGATTATATCAATTACGGTTACGGGACAGCCAAACGTATAACTTTATGTGAACACAGTTACATCTAGCATTAACGACGGCGGCGGTACGCGCCGGTCGGTTAGAGGTCACGTGGCGGGCGCCTGGCTAGCGGGGTGTCGGCCGGAAGGAGGGAGGGGAAGGTGCAAAGTCCAATGAACGGCCTCGTTGGGTCGGGCGGTGGCTGCTTACGTAGGCACCAGACAGGCAGGCGCCAGTCTCGGAGCCGGGTACTTGTCGCGCCATGAACGAAGGGGTATTGCTGAATTATATGGGATCAAGACGCTCAAAAACTAACTCTCTTACAAGGTGCATCACAGCTCAGCGGGTCTCCGGATTTCTTAACCTTCAGAAAATGCGGGAAGAAGAGAACTAGTCATGTAATTGAATGAATCCTATTTTCCCAGCGAATCCCCATCGGAAGCATTCCAAAGGTCAAATATTGAACAAAACTATCATTTGACGGCAATGAGCGAGACGTGGGAGGCCTAGCAGAAACCGGAGAATCGCAGGTAGTATGGCGAATGTGCAAGGCGGTTGTACACGTGCACGAACGTTGGCGTTTTGGCGTCCGGGCGTTATTAACTAGAATGCCTGAAATTGGAAAGTTTTACATTTTTGAGTGATTTGTGCAGGTGTAATTTCACCATTGTGAGGTGACTTGTGAAGGGATACCAAAAGAAAAACCTTCGAACAGGGTAGGAGGAGTTAGGGTTGAAATCCAGTTACTCGGAAACGATTGTGGTAGATTAGGCCGGGCCCCTCCAATATCGTTTGGAAACCGGTGACGTCACATGGGCTGGACAATTGCTCAGCCCCGTAGGCGCTTCAGCCAAACTTCCGTATTTTCCACACGACATTTCCGATCTTAAATATCATCAAAATGGGACAAAATCGTGTTGATTTGAAAGCTTGAAGTATCTTGTCCCAGAATATGAGCCTTATTTTTCCATAACACGAGCAATTTTTGGTTGGACCCACGCTGACTGCCTTCATGTCGAACGCTGCAGGTATCGCGCGGTGCCACGAGTAGTAGTAGTATGATGAGACAGGCCAACTGAAGATCTAGGCTGGGACGGAGGGGTAGGAGCAAGTAAAAGATAACTGTTGTAACATAATTCCTCCCCACTCGGTGCAGGGGTGTAAACAAGGGTGTGGCACCGGGGACATGTGCCTCCCGTAAGAAGGTGGTACCCCTCCGGCCAGGAAAAGGCGCCGGCAACATAATATTTCGGCTACCGGCGGAGGTATCGATACTGGATGGAATGTCACACCCTCACCATTACCCAAAATCGCTGGCTGGTAGACATGTGCAGATACGGAAACTGCAGGTTTTCAGGATTGTTTTCTATTGTGCATGCATGCATACATACATACACACACACACACATATATATATATATATATATATATATATATATATATATATATATATATATATATATATATATATATATATATACCGTTGAAAATTAACCCGGGCTCCCAAAAAGTTAAGGAGGTGCCACGAAAAGTCCCGTCGGGCACGGAAAACTCCACTAGGGTCCCAAAAGTAGTGCAACCAAATAAATCATTTGGTGTTCGAAAACGTGCCGGCCATTTCGGAAGCATTTGAACAGGAGGGAGGGGGTGAAATCCAATGACTTCGGAACGATGGTGATAGGTTGGACCCCTTGCAGTGCAAAATTAAGCTGTTACTATTCATCTTAACATTAAATAATAATGGGTATCTATGAAAAATACTAGTCGAAATCCGGCGACTATTTTTATGAGTGTAGCTTGAGCCACCTCGAAATCCGTTTTCCCCCGCATGCTAATACTAGGTACGCCACTATCCACGCCACTCTATCTGGGATGTGTGAACTTTGAGCCTTAATCACTGAAAGGGGTTTAGACCTCCAATGTAAAATCAAGCCCATGAAATATAGGTGTTTCTGTTGTTGGGGAAGGGAAGGTGGTGTGAGCAGTAGGAGCAGTTCCTCCTACAAGCTCAAAATATGCAGCTTAATGCTGTGGATTCCTTGGTTTTCCAAGCAAAAATTTGGAGACACCTGGACAAAAAGCTTGACTTTTCCCCTACACCAGCCTTGAAGGCCTGTCGATAGCACTGACCATGGGTGTATCCCAGAGTTAGGCCACAGGGCGACCAACCCACTCCCTGAACTGATGAAACTTCAATTTAAATTGACTTGAAATGAAATACCTAGTGTACTGATGCTTATAATATTGGCATGAATACACACAGACATGTTTCATCCCCCTTTTCACACAATTTTTGGAATAAGAGAAAATCACACATATAATTAATGCTGTTCTCCAACATTGCTACTTTTTTGGTGTTACTTTGCTCACAACCTGAAAAGTACGCATTTCCACAGAAAATGAGTGGTCCCATCATCTTAGTCGCATTCATAAGCATTGCATTGGAATGACAAATTCCAAGGATTCATAAAACGCATTAAAGCACAAATTAACCGGTAAGCCTGGGTTCATATTTGGCAAATCCAGCTATGGTTTCAATTTCAATTCGTCAAACTTTAAGGGTTAGGAACGATAACAGGTTGGGTGGATGGTATGTTATGAACTGAAGAAATTCTGCACCTAACTTAAAAGCATGTTCAATAACCTAGGACTCAGCCTCATGTTTTAATTTCCCATGCCAACAATCAGAAACACCGTTTGCCCATCAAAACTATGATGTCTTCGCTGCGCCACAGATGAATTTTAGCCAGGTTTAAAAACATATTTAGAATGTTTACGTGACGTCACCGTATATACCAAAATCCTGGTAGATTCTACTAGAAATATCGCATATTTCTGCTTACGTCACTTGGGCTGGAACTAGAAAACCTACTAGATTCCGTTGTACCCTTTAGTATTAGTACCCAGGATTGAGCCCCCTCCACAGGACATTTAAGTTGGTCACTAAATATTTGATTTCAAATATAAATAAGTAGTGTTCGAAATCTGGGTACTTTTGAAAAATAAGGGTGTGGCCCCCTCCAAATCCGTTAGCCCCCGCCCCTAGCGAAAGTTCTAGGTACGCCACTGACTAGGGTTAGACTTGCTCGGGTTTAACCTTTCCTCGTAATGACTGAATAGCATGGCGTGTTGTTGTTTTTTTTACACAGTAATAAGTGAAAATGTCCTTGATCAGGTCGGGCAACCACAAATTACTTATGCTTAATCAGTCATAAAAGCATTATTCTACCTCTGCCAAGAGCTTTCAGACAGATCATAAACGTCGGGTACGTGGGAACCTCTAGTAGAAATAATATCTCATAGATGGCAGGATGACTTCACTTTCACTCCTCGACTGTGAAACCAAGTGGAGACCGACGTGTGCCACGCCAGCCACACAGCTCCACGGAGTGGCAGCGCCGCCAGCTGGCGATGGTGGTATAATGGTCAGCATAGCTGCCTTCCAAGCAGTTGATCCGGGTTCGATTCCCGGCCATCGCAAAACCGCATTTTGAGGATTTTATCGAGGAATGTCGAGTGTGGCCAGGTCGAGTTCTGGTCAGCGACTTTGTGTGTAACATACGAATTTGGCACCTGGTGCATCTTCCCACCTTCCACGGGAAACATTCCAGCCTCGCATCTCAATTACAGCTGGTACGAGAGGCTGCTGTGACCTGGATTGCGCAACAATTTCTGCTCTTGGTGTGCATCAGGCCAACCGACCGATCCCCAGTCCCTGTGGGGAGAAGAGGCATAGCCTGCGAAGCATTAGTGTTTCGGATGGCAGGGGTACGTCCTAATGCGTAGCCCCACTTGTGACCACGGCTGGCTGGTAACCCCACCGCGGCTGGTTTGATCAAGCTCAAATGATCCATATGCATATTTATGTAATGTATCCATACATATGTATCCATATGTAAGGTTGGTATGGCAAGGTCATGCTGGAAACTACATCGATGATGCACGACGCATGTATCGTGCTTGCACGCACGAGCTATGATGCCCGCCGAATACCTTAAGTACAACTCCAGAGAACTGTGCTGAGAGCACCAATCCATTGCACGCCCGCATGCATCGCATAGACGTTGTACGTTAACGGGGTCGGGTTCAGGTCTGCTACGCTTTGCAGTCGAGGGACAAGGGCCGATTTTAGGCATATGTGGCTCTGCCAGCTTCCATTCCGCGAGGCTAATGGTATCTTTTCCCAAAGTTGGCAGGACAACTACAGAGTTGGAAGGGTTGCCCCCCTGTCGACTTAACCGGCTCCAACACCATCACTAAAACTGTGCCGGGGAATCAAAGGTACAATGAAGCCTTCATGACAACTTCCATCAAGATGTTCGTGACGACGGTGTTCGGTTTCCTGGGATCGGAAGGAGAAGACACCTGCTTGGGAATTCCTCAATGAGTGCTGCCAATTTGGTTGGTGGGGCCCATCCCATAGGGTCCCATGTTAAGAGAGCAAGAAGTTGATGGGGCCAATGCAAAGATGATAGGACCAGGCCCCACCAGAAGTATATGAAACTCCACCCCTGGGTAAGCTGATGGTTATATTTTCCGTACTACGTATACTAATGGTGTGGAGTTAGATGTGTTGCAGTGGATGATGGTGTGGAGTTAGATGTGTTGCAGTGGATGATGGTGTTGTGTTAGCTGTGTTGCAGAGGATGATGGTGTTGTGTTGGCTGTGTTACAGAGGCTGATGGTATTGTGTTGGCTGTGTTACAGAGGCTGATGGTATTGTGTTGGCTGTGTTACAGAGGCTGCTGGTATTGTGTTGGCTGTGTTACAGAGGCTGATGGTATTGTGTTGGCTGTGTTACAGAGGCTGATGGTATTGTGTTGGCTGTGTTACAGAGGCTGATGGTATTGTGTTGGCTGTGTTACAGAGGCTGATGGTATTGTGTTGGCTGTGTTACAGAGGCTGATGGTATTGTGTTGGCTGTGTTACAGAGGCTGATGGTGTTGTGTTAGCTGTGTTGCAGAGGATGATGGTGTTGTGTTGGCTGTGTTACAGAGGCTGATGGTGTTGTGTTGGCTGTGTTACAGAGGCTGATGGTATTGTGTTGGCTGTGTTGCAGAGGTGATGGTGTTGTGTTGGCTGTGTTACAGAGGCTGATGGTATTGTGTTGGCTGTGTTACAGAGGCTGATGGTATTGTGTTGGCTGTGTTACAGAGGCTGATGGTATTGTGTTGGCTGTGTTACAGAGGCTGCTGGTATTGTGTTGGCTGTGTTACAGAGGCTGATGGTATTGTGTTGGCTGTGTTACAGAGGCTGCTGGTATTGTGTTGGCTGTGTTACAGAGGCTGATGGTATTGTGTTGGCTGTGTTACAGAGGCTGCTGGTATTGTTGGCTGTGTTACAGAGGCTGATGGTATTGTGTTGGCTGTGTTACAGAGGCTGATGGTATTGTGTTGGCTGTGTTACAGAGGCTGATGGTATTGTGTTGGCTGTGTTACAGAGGCTGATGGTATTGTGTTGGCTGTGTTACAGAGGCTGATGGTATTGTGTTGGCTGTGTTACAGAGGCTGATGGTATTGTGTTGGCTGTGTTGCAGAGGATGATGGTGTTGTGTTGGCTGTGTTACAGAGGCTGCTGGTATTGTGTTGGCTGTGTTACAGAGGCTGCTGGTATTGTGTTGGCTGTGTTACAGAGGCTGATGGTATTGTGTTGGCTGTGTTACAGAGGCTGATGGTATTGTGTTGGCTGTGTTACAGAGGCTGATGGTATTGTGTTGGCTGTGTTACAGAGGCTGATGGTGTTGTGTTGGCTGTGTTACAGAGGCTGATGGTATTGTGTTGGCTGTGTTACAGAGGCTGATGGTATTGTGTTGGCTGTGTTACAGAGGCTGCTGGTATTGTGTTGGCTGTGTTACAGAGGCTGATGGTATTGTGTTGGCTGTGTTACAGAGGCTGAGATCAACAGTCACACCCCGATGGCGGGCACGGCCACCTCTGGCTGGGCCGGATGGGCGATGGGTGCCCTCACCACCGTGTACCGCACTACACAGAGGGCCAAGTCAAAGCCAGGTGAGAACTGCACTCACTCTGTCGATTCGGAATGCCGGTGAAGGGTCGTCACGTGCGGTGTTTGTGCCGCATGCTAAATTGTGCCAATTTGTGCGAAACCTTTGAAGGCATATCGGGGCGTGGGATGATCACCATAGTACCACATCCTCAGAACCTGAGTTCCGGGCGCGGGTATTGATTTCTGGACATCATTGTGGGCGCACAATACACGAAGGCAATGGGTGACCCCCAAATGTATTGGGGGCACACTCCATAGGGCCCGATGTTAAAAGTTTGAATTATTGGGGGGGAAGTCAACATTGAAGGGGCACGTGCCCATGCAAAAGTATATAAAACAGCATTTGTCTAGAAACCCACCAGTTGTGGGTAGAATTGCCATTTGTCCTCATCGATTCCAGCCGAAATGCCTGACACAGCAAACATGAGTAATGGGATTAATAAATCAGTTAACGGATCATTAAGCAATTTAATTAACTAATGAGTTAATGAGTTAAATGGGCGAATGAATCAATTGATGCATGCATGAAGCAACGGATGGACGAACGAACCGGCGGAAGTATGGATGAATACATAGATTAATGAATGCGGGAGTGGATGAATCAGCCACCTAGCGCATGGTGTTGTGACGAAACAGCACCTGAAATAAAGCATAAAGCGGCTTATTATGACCCGCCCTTTTCCCTCCTCATACACAGATCGTGCGAACTTTTATAAGATAAAGCTGGAATTTCCAACAAAATGGCCATCACTAACTAACCGCTGTGTGAAGTTGCGGTTACATCGGTCACCAGTTGCGGTTACACTGGTCACCAGTTGCGGTTACACAGGTCACCAGTTCACGACTAAGCTAAATGGGCGCAAAATGGCCAGCGAAGTGGACGCACTCCAAAGCACAAACCCACCACCACCACGACCAAGCCAAGTACGGTGTCGTACAGAAATGCCGACGATTATGTTGGTGTCCACTGGACATATATTGGTGCTTAGCTCGGAGCATTATACCACCATTGCACGATACCATTATACCACGAATATCCAGCGTGCACGACACACCAGAGAATGTTGAAAGAAATGTTCTCCAGGAATGCCGACTGCAAAAGGATATGCACGAAAATGACGTTTTGGTCGGGTTCGGCGAGTTTTCCCCAACACATGAAGACGTCTGCGGATCACTAGAAAGGATTGTTCTCCCACCCCTCCCAGTTAAGATGTTAAAATTGACACTTTAACACGCGGTTTATTTTCTTCGAAAGCAGACCTTCCAGAAACCTCGAAATTATCGAAGACCAATGGTCCATGGTTGTTCGAACCGATAGTAGTGACCAGGAGCACCGCAAGCATACAGCACACACCATCGCCATTGGGCCGAGACTGGAGCAGTTCCGCCGGCTATGAGGCCGTCGCCGGTGCCGACAGGCTCTGCCGACGCCCAGGAGACGACAGAGGGTGCGGTCTCAGGCACGACCACCGACACCTGCCCGCTCGAAGGCGGCGGCCAGTCGGACCGGCGGCCACCGGCTGAGGTGAGACCCCACGGCTACTCGCCGGGGCGCGTTGTGATGGGGACAATACATGTTGATGTCTGTCGTCTTCAAAAACGTCTATTTTTCGATACTGGATCATCGTGGTTGGTTGGATGATTTGGATCAACCTACCACAAAAATGTTGATTTCTCGTTAGGTGTGAGATATCGAAATGATTGGAGCAGGATGTCGAAATCGCCATGGAAGTAATGTTATTTAAAATCTTGTTAAGTCCTGCAAACCCAGTTTTGAGACAATTGCGTACATATGACTGTTCCCGTTTTGCATGTTTTGAAAGGTAGCTAATTTGGTTATACAGATATCAACGATAACGATGCAAACACCTATGCCATAAACTGCCATTGTATAACAAAGCACATCATAGGTAATCCCTTCACATGAAATCGCGATATGGGATGTTCGTTATCACGATTCTGGATCCGATATGGTGAGCAAAAGGATGATATTTGTAAACGGGATACAGTTAGAAACGAGGCATGGAGACCCCACAAACATGCATCAAGAAGCACGATGTTGATACTTCTTTGGGAAGGATGTCGATTCAGTGTTCAGTAAGTGGTATATTCCGCCCTGTTTCGCGAATAATTTATAACTGACCTACCATAATTGCACACAGTGATACCCGAGATGCCTAAGTACTCAGGTATCGGTGACTGCAGTGTAGTATCGTAACATGAACTGTTACGATTCAACGTTTAGGCTATGAATTACTTGGTGTGGTCTTTTGCCACCTGGGCACATTTCGTACTTGATACCCACCTGGGCACGTTGTCCTTGGCCTGAATTGACCCTGACCTAACCCTCAGTCGGGCGGCGGCACCGGCGGCGGCGAGGGCACGTCTACTGCAGATGGCAGCGCCGACGGCTGGGATGACGATGACTGGGGCTCCCTGGAGACACCCACACCCTCGGCGGCTACCTCTATCACGGTCAGTATTGGTCCAGTGTTATGGTGCTTACTTATGTTGGCTCTCTCAGAGTGCTGTATTACTGTTAAACTTCCCCGGGAAAATAATTTTGCTCGTTTTATACCAATATTTTTTCCGTGCATATTCTGGCGTGTAGAATATGGATTTTTCGCAAATGATCTTGATTTCGGGATACGTTTCCCTATACTCGCTTCCTGGATAACGATAATGTTATATCCCTTTCGCTGTTTATATGATTATATTTATATTGTTTTGCTGGAGAACAGCGTTGTTTCCCCTTTTTTGTCTTTTCTTCCGTTGTCGTTCACCATCGTTGCTGACCGTGTCCCTGTCCAAGTAAGATCGTTGTAGCGGTGCAGTATGAATCCTGATCACCTAATTCACTTGGTTCTGTTTGTTAGAGTAGTTTATCTTTCTCTTTTACCCTTTACAATCTGCAGTGTTCCTTCCTGTTCATCATATTTGCCTATGTACACTACCTTCTCACCGACTTCATGTACCATTTTGGTCTGGCGTGTATAGGTCGGTTGTCTCGTTGGCCAGTCCATCCATCCGCCCCGAGCCCGACAGAGGTGCTGCCAGGTGCCTGGTGTACCTGTCAGGGTGGACATTGCCCCGTCCATCCGCCCCGAGCCCGACAGAGGTGCTGCCAGGTGCCTGGTGTACCTGCCAAGGTGGACATTTCCCCGTCCAGCCTGTGTACCCCGTCCATCCGCTCCGAGCCCGGCATAGGTGCTGCCAGGTGCCTGGTGTACCTGTCAGGGTGGACATTGCCCCGCCCAGCCTGTGTACCCGATGTGTGTGGCTACCCCGGCTGTCCGCATTGGCAGCCGGCGGCGGCTCCAGCGGCGGCTGAGCCGCACTGCTGGGACACCTGGCAGACGGACGAGTTCAGCCCGGTGTCGGCCGCCGACGGAACCCGGCCCGTCTCCGACATCGTCTGGTCGGACGCCAGCGACGACCCGTTCGCAGCCGTGCCGACCAAGCAGACGGTGAGCAGTGTCGACAGGCGGCCAGGTGTGAGGGCTGAGGTTTGCATAGCTGCGTGTAGATGGCAGGATGTTTCGTGTTGAGATGTTGTGCAGAGCTCGTGATCTGGAGCGGAAACGCTGCTGCGCTGCGCGGTGTGTGAAAGTGTCGTTGATCCCTGCGGGTCGGCGGTAGCGATGGTGGTATAATGGTTAGCATAGCTGCCTTCCAAGCAGTTGATCCGGGTTCGATTCCCGGCCATCGCAAAAGCGGACGTTTTGAATAACATGCATGTGTTTTGACAGGGATCTTCTACGCGTGGAATTGACTGAGTAAGAGCCGGCCCATGCGTTCTTGGACGTGATCCTTGATCCTTGATGATCTTTGGTGTCATTGTTCACGTGGAGACGGTGACCACCCCTGCCACAGAGGGAGCAGAAGGCAGCGCCCCCGGCGGCCGACTCCGGCGCCGGCGGCTGGGACGACTCCGACTGGGGAGACTTGGACACCACCGGCACAGGTGTGTACTGAACAACACCAAATCCTCCTCCGTGCACCCCCCACACACACACTGAAGGTCAGTGTTAGGGGCGAATGGACTGGCTGTGGTGGTGGTGGTGTGACGGACGGACGGCCCACTCCACTGGGCCCTGCCCACGGGGCCTGCGGACGCTGCGAATGGACTGGCGGTGCTGGTGGTGTGACGGACGGACGGCCCACTCCACTGGGCCCTGCCCACGGGGCCTGCGGACGCTGCGACCCCACGGTCGAATGGACTGGCGGTGCTGGTGGTGTGACGGACGGACGGCCCACTCCACTGGGCCCTGCCCACCTGCGAATGACTGGCTGGGTGGTGGTGGTGTACGGACCCCCCCCACCGACCCCCCCCCACGGGGCCTGCGGACGCTGCGACCCCACGGACTGGCGGTGGTGGTGGTGGTGTGACGGACGGACGGCCCACTCCACTGGGCCCTGCCCACGGGGCCTGCGGACGCTGCGACCCCACGGTCGAAATGGCTACCGCCGAAACGTCACCAGCAGCTGGACGCGCTTGAGCGCCGTCTCTGCCAATGCAGGCATCTTACGCGGGCTTCTCAGTTATAGTCCCGCATAAGCCCTTCTGGCGATCTATGCGACGCCACTAAAAAGCGCGTCATCAAATTGAAGTTGTGTAAATAATTTCAGTGAAACGTTGCAAAGCTAGGAGATTATATTTGTGTTTTCTATCTCCCATGTTAATGATGCTTATATTTCTGCGCCATGTTGGATGAAGAACGGGTAGATAACCAATAACTGGATGCAACCGACTTGCTGCTTGTGCTTCTCCCAGAAGCTACGAGGGAAATTAATGAAAGTGACGAGGGCATATATGATGCGGATGATGTAGTTGTTCATCCTGCTGATGTAAGTAGACGATTTAATGTTGGTGAACCTCTGCTAGTGGGCCATGCTGTGCAATTATCTAAATTATTTCAAGCCGACAAAAACAGTGGTGCAGAACGGTGATGAAAAGGAGGCGCTTGGTATCAGGGAGAGGATTGGTAGCGTCACGCCGCCATCGGTGAGCATGGTGCGGCTGGTGATGACAGTGTCACGACTATTCAGGGAGAGGATTGGTAGCGTCACGCCGCCACCGGTGAGCATGGTGCGGCTGGTGATGACAATGTCACTATTCAGGGAGAGGATTGGTAGCGTCACGCCGCCACCGGTGAGCATGGTGCGGCTGGTGATGACAATGTCACTATTCAGGGAGAGGATTGGTAGCGTCACGCCGCCACCGGTGAGCATGGTGCGGCTGGTGATGACAATGTCACTATTCAGGGAGAGGATTGGTAGCGTCACGCCGCCATCGGTGAGCATGGTGCGGCTGGTGATGACAGTGTCACTATTCAGGGAGAGGATTGGTAGCGTCACGCCGCCACCGGTGAGCATGGTGCGGCTGGTGATGACAGTGTCACTATTCAGGAGAGGATTGGTAGCGTCACGCCGCCATCGGTGAGCATGGTGCGGCTGGTGATGACAGTGTCACTATTCAGGAGAGGATTGGTAGCGTCACGCCGCCATCGGTGAGCATGGTGCGGCTGGTGATGACAGTGTCACGACTATTCAGGGAGAGGATTGGTAGCGTCACGCCGCCACCGGTGAGCATGGTGCGGCTGGTGATGACAATGTCACTATTCAGGGAGAGGATTGGTAGCGTCACGCCGCCATCGGTGAGCATGGTGCGGCTGGTGATGACAGTGTCACTATTCAGGGAGAGGATTGGTAGCGTCACGCCGCCACCGGTGAGCATGGTGCGGCTGGTGATGACAATGTCACTATTCAGGGAGAGGATTGGTAGCGTCACGCCGCCATCGGTGAGCATGGTGCGGCTGGTGATGACAATGTCACTATTCAGGGAGAGGATTGGTAGCGTCACGCCGCCACCGGTGAGCATGGTGCGGCTGGTGATGACAGTGTCACTATTCAGGGAGAGGATTGGTAGCGTCACGCCGCCATCGGTGAGCATGGTGCGGCTGGTGATGACAGTGTCACTATTCAGGAGAGGATTGGTAGCGTCACGCCGCCACCGGTGAGCATGGTGCGGCTGGTGATGACAGTGTCACGACTATTCAGGGAGAGGATTGGTAGCGTCACGCCGCCACCGGTGAGCATGGTGCGGCTGGTGATGACAGTGTCACTATTCAGGGAGAGGATTGGTAGCGTCACGCCGCCACCGGTGAGCATGGTGCGGCTGGTGATGACAGTGTCACTATTCAGGGAGATGATTGGTAGTGTCACGCTGTCACCGGTGAGCATGGTGCAGCTGGTGATGACATGTCACGACTATTCAGGTGAGGCATGATGGGGACGTGAACGACCGCGCATCAACTATTTGCAATAATTGGTGTAATAATAATGAAAATACGTAAAACGGCGAGTGAGCGTCGCTGTATTTACAATTATTGTTACCTTAGTTTGGCTATTTCCTCAGAGCTGCCATTTTCTAGAACCCCATAGAAAATGCGTTAGTCACCTTGTGTTGAAGTGGCTTTGGTTGCACACTGGGTTGAATACAATTTTGTTTTTATTTCAGAAAGTTTAGAATGTTCTAGTCGATTCAATGGACCTGCGACGCTCTAAACAAAAATTTTGACAAATCTAAGCGAAATATTTTGACAGCTACACTGGAAAATTAAAATGTTTGAAATTTACCCTGATCTACATTACTCACGGGTGCCTGTGTTGGCATTGTGCAAAGAGTAGACGCCAAGCTTAATATCTAACAACAGTTGGCAGCAAAGGTGTGGTCAAACACATCTTGATACTATTCCTTTCAATGCGATTGATGTGTGTGCAATTTTTGTCGTTGGCGTAACACAATACCAATACCCTTCAGTTCCCCTTCCCTTATCCCCCCTTCGACAACGTCCCTGCATCAAATCATAAGTACCACGGCGCCAGATAAGTTTTCTCAGTTCTGCGGTTGCTGCGGTCTCTGGAACAGCGGCCGCGGGATCCTCAGCAGCCGCAGGAGGTGTGACGTCATCCTACTCGCTGCTGATTGGCTGCCGGTTAAGCTGTGCCCTTTTGTTCGCGGGAGCCGCAGTCGCCGCGGGCCTCGTGAACAGGGTCCTTGCATGCGAGGTTGCTGCGGTCAGGATTGTGTGCTGTGCGGTACGGTTCCTGCCGCATTAGCCAGTGAAGTGCGTGCCACCAGATGGACTATGTGATTATCGATCCACCTTCCTCTAATTAGGTAGCGTGGTAGCATGGTCCTCTATTTAGGTAGCATGGTAGGTAGCTTCCACTGTCAAGATATGGTATGCTGTGAATTTTTTTCGTGAGCCACTTGTGTTTACTTCTGGTGGTGTGTAGCTCCCTCTGCCTGGACATTATTAACCTGTTGCCGCATTCCTGTGTGGCCGAAACCAATAAGTGTCAAAATAAGCAACGAATATCAAACTACAAACACCAGTAGTGACATGGACAAGGCGTCAGTGACAAAGTGGTCATGTGCCACTACTCGGACGGCGAGTCTACCGGCGTGTCTGTAGCGGAAGCTGTGTCGACCTGCTGCCCAATATCTGACGTCATCCTCAGGATCAGCGGCGGCCGAGCGGAAGTCCGCTCTGCAGGAGCGGCGGCTGCAGCGGCAGAAGGAGCTGGAGGCGAAGCGGGCCGCCAGGAAGGGTCCCATGAAGCTGGGCGCCAGGAAGCTGTAGCGCTGCCGACGCGGACCGCCTCGGAGCCGACCCAGCCGGTGTGTGACCGCTGGTTTTGCTGTCGGTGGGTGTTCGCAGCGATAGCGCAGCCGGTCGCCTTTCCAGGGTTTACACAGGGAGCTGAGCGGTGAAGTGCTCCCCCGTGAGAACGCAGCGGCGAGTCTTCCGCGGCGTGAGGGTAGCCCGTGGTGGCCGACTGATCTGATTTGCGCCGTCTTCTGCCGTGCGGCCGGCTGCCAGTGTTTTCGTTTTCGCGAGTGGGCGGTGCCAATTTTGGGTCTTGTTGGGTGTGTGTGTGTTGTGGCGCGGTGTCCGGCACATCCGGCACATCCGGCTGCCTTTGGCGAGCCATGGGTGTCGAGGGGGGTGTGTCGCCTGGGTCGTGATCTGGCGTTACGCTACCTTTGGCAGCCATGGGTGTCGCCTGGGTCCTGATCTGGCGTTACGCTACCTTTGGCAGCCATGGGTGTCGAGGAGGGTCGTATATCGCCTGGGTCGTGATCTGGCGTTACGCTACCTTTGGCAGCCATGGGTGTTGAGGAGGAGCGTGAGTCGCCTGGGTCCTGATCTGGGATGACTTCTGGCTGCCTTCGGTGGGCCATGGGTCTCGAGGAGGGCCTGTATTGCCTGCGTCCTGATCTGGGGTGACCTCTGGGTTCCCATGAGTGGAGTGTGGTGTTGAATATCGTTTTCTACTGTTGTGAAGTGACGGCGACGGTAGGCCTGTGACATGTTCAGTGCACGAAGTAAACACAAAATCGCCGCGGCTTCATTATCGCGTGGTTGCTGGAGCATTCCGCGAGGTTCCGATGCTGGAGCGCTTCATTTCGGTATGGACTATGGGTTGGGTACCATATGCCGGTGATATGGATGCGAAGAAGTGTATGGTGCTATTGAGCTGAAATTATGGGCATTGCCAGATGTTTTGGGATGGTGTTCGAAATTTCCGTAGCGAAGCTTCGTCGTCTCAGATATTCATGTGAGCTGCTAAGCTAAAATGCGTATTGCCAGATTTGTTGGGACGGTGCGAAATCTCCGAAGCGAAGCTGACTCGTCTGAGATATTCACGCTTCGATTAGCTCGTGACACTGGTGGTGCTGTGTGCTTGTTGGTTATCAGTGCGTCTCCACCGGAAGCGGATATTTTTATTACGCTGACGTTCCTGGCACTTAATTAGATGCTATATCAAACTTTGTCCAGGCACCCCCGGTTTGCGCGTGGAGTTGCCGTCGTGTTTGTCCGTGAGTGTGTGTATATGTGCGGTGTGTGTATGTGTTTGTGTGTGTGTGTGTGTGTGTACAGTGTGCGTGAGTGTACCGCCCCAGTCGCTCGATGACTGCTGAGCCGGTGATGCGGCCTGGCTGCGCAGTGTTTTGATTGGTTCGGCTGGTAAGTGCCTATCGGGCTGTCGTTCTCAGTGGCGTGCTGGCAATACCACTTGCGCTCAGCGCTCGATATTTCGCTGATTACTGGTTGAGCGCCTCGTGCTGTGGCGGCACACCGAGCCATCAGGTGAACTGACAACGACTCCTGGTGTCGGTGGCCTGGAACAGATAAATTAATTTGACTGACTTAAAGGTGGCGTGATCTCCATGTTACGGTGCGGACTTATCAATGTTGTGCGTTGACTGTGAGGCGACTCAACGCGCCTGCGGTGTATAGGAGTCGGCATGATGCGCTTTGGATACACAGGAGCTGATACAATGCGTTTGAAGTACACACCGGTCGATATGATATATCTGAAGTACACACCAGGCAATGCAACGCATTTGAGTATCCACGAGTACACAAGTACACACGAGTCGGTACCATGCGTCTGAAATCCATAGGAGTCGATATAATGCGTCTGAAGTACATCAAAGCCGATATAATGTGTTTAAAGTACATTCCAGCCGGTACAGTGCATATGAAGTACATTTCAGCCGATGTAATGCGTCTAATGTACATCCTAGTCGATGAAATACGTCTGAAGTACATCCCGACCAGTATAATGCGTCTGAAGTACATCCCAGCCGATCTAGTGCATCTGAAGTCCACGCTAGTCGATACAATTGCGTCTGAAGTGCACACTAGTCGATATAATGCGAGTGGAGTGCACACTAGTCGATACAATGCAAGTGGAATGCACACTGGTCGATACAATGACGGTCAGAAGTTAGTTGTTCCGAGGCATCGAGCGTTTGGTCTAATTCAGACAGTAAATAGCTTCAAACAGCGAAGTAATATTCCCTAACAGTTATCTGGGTTTGGCATTTTATAAAACTCTTCTGAATGAGCACGGAAAATGAGTTTTCCGGGTTCGTGGCGGCTCCATTGTCAGATGAAAATGTTTTATAACGGGTCATCCCAGATTATCTTCATGAGCGTTCTGAATCATTGTCTTTCAAGCAAGTAATATTTGTTTAGGAATTGATGGCCAGTCGCTTTCTACCTACGTTTGAAGTATTACAAAACGTACTGCATGTAACCTTAATTTAGCCGAGCTCGTATTTTATATAATTCCTGTGCTGGTAGGTTTCTTTCTCTTGATACCTCGAAACCTAATCATCAGATAGACTCGCCAGATAACTGAAGTGCTCTGACGCAACGAAATATCAGTGTCGATCGAAGTCTTCAACATGTGAGAGAGATAAAATTAACAGGAACAAATACTGAAAACTCAAAAGGAGCCGTTTTTTGCTTCTTTCTACTTCATAATTGCATTGTTTTTCATTTAGATTGTCATGCATGAGCGCCACGTTATTCACAAAATTACACTCTACCATTTAAGGTTGCCAAATGCATATTTTGGTGCAGCGGCGTGAATGGGAGAAGCAGCATGGCCGTTTCTTTTGCGGTGCCTACAGAGTGCTTATATTTGGAAGTCTCATCATCGAATTCCCTGTTGTGATGGTTCACACTACTGCTTGTGGTGAGCCATCTATTTTTGATTTTTTAAAAGTATTCGTTAAAACAGCAAGCGCGGATTCAGGTAACTAAGGTCAGGACGAGATTTCAGTGATGCTTCACTTATTATTAGAATGCCACCTAAATGTTTACGTGGAGAAGAGTTCAGGGATACTTCAGCTGCAATCAGAATGCCACCTAAATGTTATACATGAACCATGCAATATGTTCTTGATATATGTTTCCATCGTACTAAGCATCCCAGAAGTGGCAATGGGGTTAAAAAGACGAAAAAGTGAGAGACACGTTCTACATTTCGCTTCCCACGTCTTGAAGGCGCATGCTCAGAGCGGACCGGTGCCGATATCGGTCCGCTCCGAAAGTGTAGTCCAGTAATGTAACTTGTCACCCCACCCCCACCCTTACCCCTGGCTTCTTTTTCAGGAGCCACCAGTTCAAATGTTCAGGTACACCACCGATCAATTGTCCGCCAGAAGTTCAGTTTGTCAAACGAATCTTCTACATGTATGACGGGTCGGGTGCATCAAGACTTTGTTGGCAGCAGAAAAATGCTGGGAGTGCCTTCCCCCGAAAGCCCTCCCTGGACCACCACGTTTTATAGAATTAGTCGGGCATTTGAAATGCAGTGCTTCCTGATCAAAGTTCATTATCAAGCACGTTTAGTTCCATATGTATCACTGTAAAGTACCCCAGTTTCTGCTGCCCGGTAGCGCCACTGATTTTACGAAGCCCCATCTGCCGCAAGATATCTCGGAAGTTAGCAGACATTTATCGCTTACCACCTAACCCTACATATGATGCCGGATAATAAATGTACCGGTAGATTTGCATGTGGCGATTCTCACCGACATGGGTGTAACTTGTTTTCTTTTTAAACTGGGAGGACAATTCGAGACTGAGGGGAAGGGCAAATTCCAAAATGTTTGTAGCTGATAGCAAAATTGCTGAACTATTCAGTTTTTACTTGAACAACTGGGGGAACAGGTTCAAAAACTGGGATCAAAGCATAATATTCCGTCCCTAACAAGTGCCCCTAACAAGATTTCCCTCCCGACTCATATATCTGGATCCGCCCCTGTATCGATGCATCATGTGACTACAATTAACGGTGAAAAGACAGAACATTCTTTAAAAACGCTTTCTGAAACTGCCCCTGGTAAAGACCAGGACTTATTGCCCTTAATTAGGCATCTGTATGCTACAATAGAGACAATTCGCTAATTTTCAGAGCCTTGTCGCAGTTTTCAGTTTTGAAATTAAAGGGAGCAAAAATATCAGTGGAGTGGTTAAATCTACTCGAACGCCCGAAAAAAAAACACTTACGGTGGCTCAATGTTCTTCATACCCGAGTCTCCTTCGTTCTGTAACGGTTATCATGACGTCATTGGTGTCCACACCGTGGTTCGTTGGGTCCAGGTCGAGACTCACGTGACATGCCTCTGTGCCCACTGCACGGTAGACAGACGACAGGCCGATGCTGCGTATTGCCGACCATCGCTGCGCCGCCGTCTCCCTGACAGATCCATTTTTCCTGCAGCATCCCCCAACACGAGATCACAGCTCATTAGAGCACGAGAGAGCGAGTGGGGCGCGGATTTCAACCACCCGAGCCCGGCCGAAGCGGTGCAAATGATGCAATTACTTTCAAACTGTGTAGCGCTAGACTCGGTCTGAGCTGTAAATTGGCTTTGTTAGCCCACCTCAGTCGGGATCGCCTGTCGTTAGCCGGCTTCGAGTGGCCGCCAGAGTGAAACAAACGCTGGATTAATTTGCATATCTCCGGAGCCGGAGGAGGCGGGAGCTGCTCAAAGAGGTCTCATCAAGCGTGCGGATAATCATCTTAGCCATACGGCTCCGAGTTACTTAGGAAGAGGATGTGAAATCGAATAGTATGAATGGGTGCCTCCAGGCGGGGGGCGGTGCGTCCGGAAACAAAAGGAAATTGCCGAAGGGCGCGGCCAGAGATAGTTGCTGAATTCGAGGCGGCCGTGTAAGGACGAAGTTCGGAGAATAATCCTATTATGTTTGAGCCGAACGCACGTGGAACTGAGAGCTCCTTGAATAATCAACAGGCCCATGTTAGGCTGTCGTCCCATTTGTGTTCCGAGATGCTGAAAATGAGCTCTGAGTATCTGGTGGGCTAAAAGGAAATGCAATTCGAAATACAGGTGGTATTCACAATCTTAGACCGTACCCCTTCATCCGAGATGATAATCTTTGGTGTTCATCTCAAATGTCCACTGGCCGTACTGGCTGGCTTAGTCTATACCTCTTCATCCGAGATGGTAATCTTTGTTGCCCATCTCCACTGCCAACTCTTCATCCGAGATGGTAATCTTTGTTGTCCATCTCCACTGCCAACTCTTCGTACGAGATGGTAATCTTTGGTGCCCATCTCCACTGCCAACTCTTCATCCGAGATGGTAATCTTTGTTGTCCATCTACACTGCCAACTCTTCATACGAGATGGTAATCTTTGGTGCCCATCTCCACTGCCAACTCTTCATCCGAGATGGTAATCTTTGTTGTCCATCTACACTGCCAACTCTTCATACGAGATGGTAATCTTTGGTGCCCATCTCCACTGCCAACTCTTCATCCAAGATGGTAATCTGTATTGTCCATCTACACTGCCAACTTTTCATCCGAAATGGTAATCTTCACTGCTAACTACGCGCGGCGATCATTTTCGTACGCACGTGTTTTTGTTCGGATTGTTGGAAATCAGTGCATCACAGGACTGCTGGTTGGAGCACGTGTTTATGATCTAACGTCAACCAACACCTACGACTGATTAACTTGAATAATAAGTCAAACAGCCCGATGCCTAATTGTTCATGAGATTTCCCGACGGTATATTACTATCGTCCTGAGACGGCATATTACTTAATTACGCTTGACTTCTGACAGGTCGTTACAATGGCTATTATTTCGCACCACAGCTATCACTTTTCTTGTGGTCCGTCTGCAATTTGATCCTGCAGCCATATCCAGACACATGTTATAATGGAAAGTGGATCCAGGATTGATCGGTGTATGCTATCCAATGCTGGTACATAGTCAGCGCAAGCACGCGACTTCGAACCGGAACCAACTGATGGCTGGCTCGTCTCCCCAATCAATTTTTCAGGCGGGCCAACAACCGCCCTCGAGATTTCAAATCCCGACAGATAAGTGGAAAATAAATGGAAAAGGAATTGTGTTTGTCAGTTGAGTGGCACGTCGCAATAATTTCGATAGAAGATTAACCTGATACTCGCCAGCTAATTGAAGCAGGAAAAATTTGCAGACGGCACAGCGATTCCGTCGCTTTCTGTAGCCCTGGGGACATGGAAAAACTTGGCTCTTAAAATGCTGGTCTCCCGACAAGTGGACTGAAACGTATTTCAAGTTGCCATTCGATATTTACGAAAGAAATCAGACCCGTTTTTTTTGTTCTCATGCAAGCAGGAAGCCCCAAGAGAGTGCACAGTGCAGCCTCAATAGCTTGCTTATTCCTCGTGTGCGTATGCTTCATGTACCTCGTGAATATACTTTCGAGACATGCTCTTGTATCAACATCCATCTGACAAGGATAGCGCTCCAACACCACTAGTGTCTAAGCACTAGGACGAGTTCTTCGTTGTATAGTGCTTAACGGATGATCGATTTCCATCTTGCATTGCCCATGCTTTCAGCAGACATGATGGCAATGCCAACGGACAACTCATGCATACCACATTATTTCCCCTGTCGCGTGGGCCGCAGTCAATATATCTGCTTTGCAAGGGAGCCGACTTTTTTCCTACCGATACCCTGAATGTCGAAGGACTTTAAATAGCAATGAACAATAGTGTGAAATATGTATCGCAATTGAAGTGCTCAGAAAAAGCATTAACAAACGCTTGACCGAAAGGAGGGAGATGGAAAGCAAGTGCATATGTAACTCTCGTCCCTTCCGTAGGATTGCAAATGAGCCTCCAATAGTCATCCCTAGTTTTGTTTTCCCCAATTTGTGTGGAGCCTTCTGGAGCAGCTGAGGGAAGCTTCGCAACCTCTGGAGAACAATTCCCTAGAACTTGCGAAGGAATCACACGTGTTAGAGCCTCGAAGCGGTAAAGGGACCTCCATGGTACCTCCAAATTGGCCTATGTGGACGTTTAGAAGGGATACCTGTAAACTCTACAAACAGTTTTCCGAAATAGCCTTTCAGTTGGGCCTCTGAATTAACTTGTATGGGTTTTACGAACCAGATTCCGAAGCAATATCCACAGGGTTTCTGAAGCGCTGGTAGTGCGACACAGGAAGAATTCGGGGTGTTTTTTTTTCATAGGATAGTTAGAAAAAGTTTAAGCCTGAGTGCCGCGTGTAGCGTCTCTAGTTAATCTTACTGGCTTAGAAATATTACGGGTATCCGGACCATCCTCAAAGGAACACCACCGTCCACGGTATTCTGGAAGAATCTCCATAGGATCTCGACGGGTTTTCCTCTCTCCTGAGACCTCGGATTTATCGGGTATTGAAATTAATGGAAATACGATGTTGTTACCTGGTATTTTGCTTTAAGCGATTGGCATGCATTATAATTTGAACATATCTTCATTTGACACCAGTTCTCTGAACTAGTGGAACAGTGCTATGCATAGCTCCACTTTGGCCGCAAGTCACCGCTACAGCTCGCTTCCTCACACCCTTCCTCTCTTATCATCTTTCTCTGTTCTGCTTTTCTTTCGGTTTTTCTCATTCCCTCCTTCATGCTTTTTCGTTCGCTGTATCTGTTTCTTCCATTATTTGTTTATTTCACTGACTTTCACTCTCTCTCTCTCTCTCTCTCTCTCTCTCTCTCTCTCTCTCTCTCTCTCTCTCTCTCTCTCTCTCTCTCTCTCTCTCTCTCTCTCTCTCTCTCTCTCTCTCTCTATCTCTATCTCTATCTCTATCTCTATCTCTATCTCTATCTCTATCTCTATCTCTATCTCTATCTCTATCTCTATCTCTATCTCTATCTCTATCTCTATCTCTATCTCTATCTCTATCTCTATCTCTATCTCTATCTCTATCTCTATCTCTATCTCTATCTCTATCTCTATCTCTATCTCTATCTCTATCTCTATCTCTATCTCTATCTCTATCTCTATCTCTATCTCTATCTCTATCTCTATCTCTATCTCTATCTCTATCTCTATCTCTATCTCTATCTCTATCTCTATCTCTATCTCTATCTCTATCTCTCTCTCTCTATCTCTATCTCTATCTCTATCTCTATCTCTCTCTCTCGCTCTCGCTCTCGCTCTCGCTCTCGCTCTCGCTCTCGCTCTATCGCTCTCTCTCTTTCTCTCTCACTCACTCACTCACTCACTCACTCACTCACTCACTCACTCACTCACTCACTCACTCACTCACTCACTCACTCACTCACTCACTCACTCACTCACTCACTCACTCACTCACTCACTCACTCACTCACTCACTCACTCACTCTCTCTCTCTCTCTCTCTCTCTCTCTCTCTCTCTCTCTCTCTCTCTCTCTCTCTCTCTCTCTCTCTCTCTCTCTTTCTCTCTCTCTCTCTCTCTCTCTCTTGCTTTCTGTCTTTCTTTTTCCTAATTTCGTTGTTTTTCTCTCTTTGGTGTTCATTCTTTCTCTCTTTTTCTCCTTTCTTCTCAACCTTTACCTAGCATTTGACTTCTCCATACACCTGCATCTCCCCCTGGCAAGGCTCCTGTTTCCCACATCACCGTTCTGGAGGGGATGCTAGGATCTTTGGCCCACTCTCTCCTCCGACTCATCCCCAGTCCCAACAGCTTCCCGACGCGGCTGATCGCAGCCAGGCGGCTTTGCCGGTCGACTCCTGATCAAAAGTGTCTGACCTTGTATTGCACTATCTCCCGGTTTTACGGCTCAGGTGTAGCTCCTGATCGGTGTCGGAGGGCGGCCACACCGGTGCACACCACCAGTTAAATGCTGTAAATGGGAGCACAAAGTGTCCCTTTCTGTTTCTACCACCACCCATCTCCCGCCCGCCCCCGCTTTGGTGCGCAGGTCGGCTTCCACGTCACCCATATCGCGCGCTGTCGCGACGATCCGTTCTCTATCTGCCGCCGAATCGGGCTTCCGTCGATTTTGCCGCGACATAACTCGGCGACTCGTCCGGGCCGCGACGCTCAGATTCGGCATAACGCCGGCACCTAATCTGCCATTATCATCGGAATGCCCTCATTGCCGGCACCGAACAGTCGGCTAAACACCTGTTTGGGCCGGCCGGCGGCCGACGCACAAAGGCGGTTGGTTTACGGCCGTCGTTAGCCGCCGTCGGCATGTCACTGCCGTCGGCATCGACGACGGCTTCGACGCGGCGGCGGGCGCGCGTCGGAAGTGGGGTCTGAGCTGTGCGTTTGGCAGGTTACGCGGCAAGATTTTGGGTCGCTGACCCGGGAGAGGGAGCGGGACGAGCAGCTCGGGGACGGGATGCTGGGCCGGAGACCGTCAGCTGACGTGTGGACGGCTTGTCTGTTCATGAAGGTCGCACGTGAACGCACTAAGGTGTGAAGTTTTAATTACATGGCTTGCTCAAGCGGCACTCTGAGGTAGCATATTTGTCTGCGACGTTACATGGCACAAAATAGGACAAAAAAGCTGACAGAACATCACCTAAGTTAAAAACAATCTCCCGTGCTGAACTTGCATTGCACTGGCTGTTCGACGTCGTGATCCATTGCATATATAACCAAGCATGTTGTAATCGCCTGTTGGGAAATAACCATAACGAAATGACCAATCATTAAATCTGACGAAACTGCTGTCATCCCATGGTCGATAGTAATTCCGAGAGATACACAAAGCTGCCATGCACCATGACGGAAACATCCATTGTGTGTGAGTTGGATAGTGAACCACAGGAAAATGAAAGGAATATATAACTCTAAGCCCACTGGTACATTAACCCGCCATTAGGCATGGTCATACCAAAACAATATTCCAATGAACACTATTTGTACGGCTTTATGCACCAATAACACTTGCGAATAGCGCCAGTTTGAACTCTACCGCTAGGGAATGCAAATGGTCGGTTCTCCGAGAAGCTGCTTCAGAAGCGCGTTTTCTGATCGCTTGAAGTCCGCATCGCGACCGATTTTGAAGTGTTCGCGCTTGTTGACTTCACCACGCAAATCTCTGAGGATTCCAGTTCAATTTTCGACGTTCAAACCGAAGCCCTAATGCAACGGACTGCTCTTATTTACGCCGGATTCTTTCGGGAACATAAATAAGCCAAACATTTCGGGTGCTCATAATAATTGCCTATAAATTGCCCAGATGTCACCCGAAGCCGACGAGCAATTCAGGAAATTATTCCGAGGGCTTTCTTTCTGGAGGGTATTATACGGCGTCTCCTTTCGCCGGTGCCTCCTGAACGGTGGGAGTGGTCTCCCAGCCGACTTTTGTCAGCGGGGCCATCCATTATCTGAGAGAGGCCGCCAATACGGCGGTTGCGGTGACGCCGGAACACCGATGCATCACTGACGCAGCGGCGGCGAAATTCGCGCTTCTCGCCGGTTCTGGCGCGGGCACGCGGCTTTTCATCAATTCAGTGAGAATTTCGTGTGCGGATTGTTATAGGATCAGAGGCGTGTTCTTACAAGAGCGTGCTGTGTGAAGTGCCAGTCCAATAATCACGCCACCATCTCCGCTGAAAAAGATGTGTGTGTGTGTGTGTGTGTGTGTGTGTGTAGGTGTGTGTGTGTGCGTGTGCGTGTGTGTGTGTGTCACCGGTCTAGCGCTATGATCATTTGTACATAATGCATAGCGACGGAGCTGTGCTGCTGGTAGCTGACTGGGGTTTTGCCTGACTGGGGTTTTGCCTGGCTGGTGTTTTGGCTGACTGGTGTTTTGCCTGACTGCGGTTTTGCCTGACTGCGGTTTTGCCTGAGTCCCATAGTCCCATATTTTGAATTATCGAGGTCGGTAGCTGGTTTCAGGAGGCTGAATAATTTTTGGATGCAGATTATCTACGATTAGGTTTTCTGGGAGAGATACTTTTCTCATCATTTGAATATATCGAATACGCAATTGTTGTTGGTTCTATGCTGTAGTTTATGTGCACAGGGTAGTTTCACAAAAATTGGTGAGGTGGGCAGTTTTCTTTCCTCAGCTTATCTTGATGATAAGATGACTTGTTCAAGATTAATGCAGTAAAATGAAGTTATAGGAAATTAAATAGCGGCATTCGGGGAGCATTGCCTGTTCGATATACTTCCTCTCTTTCGATGCATACAAGAAAAATCGATCCATTCATTGAATTGTTGGAAGTCGCGCTCTTGGAGAGACGTAAATAGGTCTTCGCGTCGCATCGCACATCGCGCAAAACACATCGTATCGCCTTGGCTCCTGCTAAACCTCACCTTTTGCATTCATAAACTTTGCGTGGTCGCTTTTTAAAGCGCAACGCGTGTCTGTACCGCTGACCACTTTTTGTGCTCCCTTTGTATTGCTACGAGGTGCTCGCAGGAAAAAGAAGTATCCTTGCTTGAGATCACGAGTGGAGAACATCGTATTGCGGGAGTTGCCTCTACAACACCGACATGAGGCCCCGTCACGGCAGCTCTCACCGAATTTACATCGCTTGGCGAAATTTCAACAGCAACTTTTTTGGCTTCGTAACCCATGATCATGATCAAGTGGCACATTGTTACCTTATATGCTTGACACCGTACTGCAAAGCCCTTTCCACCCTCACTCTGCGTGGGAGGTGGATGCCACCCGAGCGGTGCCCTCATGGCCACCGGAAAACGGACCGCGGCAGCAGGCCATCGCGTCCCTTGGCCTGACTGATGGTATGTTTTTGGTGATATTTTGGTTTTCAAAAATGTTCAGATCAGGACAGGTTATTAAGTCTCCATGCCATTGCTAGATGCATTCTTGCTGACATCATACTTTCGTTTTAATGCATATTTGTGCTTACTTTATTCAGTTAGCATGCTCAGTTGATAGCCAATCCATGTTTGTAGATGTTCATGAACTACACAGTTTCACCGGTGAGCTTCTCAAAGTTCGCAAGAACATTGATATCGTTGAAGGTTTATCTTGATCTGGCCCGTCAACCATGCGTGCTGCGAGGAAAAATATGGCCTCGGCAGATTTTTGCCAAGCAAAGCCACACTGGCATGTAGCTCATGGCACCGTGTGATACGTGGTCGGTGCACGGGCCAATTAAATTTGCTGACACCAAGCGTTCTGGGAGATTTTACCTTGATCTGCGCTGGTGAGCCATTGATTGGCTGAAAGTAAGTTTGTCTGATGGCACACAATCCTCTGCTTCTTATTTTTCCTTTCCCTCTCTCCGTACATCGGATACTATGTCTGTCATATCTGAAGATTTCAAGTAGTTTCTTCCAAAGTGAAATGCAATATTGTCGAAACCGAGTACCTATGCCAAATCACATACGGTATCCGAAATTTAAATGTTGTATGTTCAATGGCCGAAATCGATCGCATTTCTTGCTGAAATGCGGGATCATCCTCCGAGGTTGAAACGAGACTCACCAATGTCGTCTATGGCTGCCTTCAGCTCTGATACTGAAATGATTGCATACCAAATGGACGGAACGAGGTGAATGATTCGGATTTCTCGAATGATTCGTCACCCATGGTATGGATATTCAAAGCGTATTTCATGCTTCTCTTGGGGGACGAATAACCTGGCACTGCAGCACATCTGTGTCGGCGCAACTGAAACAGATTCCCTCCAGATACGCATTTTCCATTGATCGTCATCTGCGACTTCCATCTCCACCATTGTGTTTAACCGGCATATTCATCCTGTTTAGTACCCAAGAGAGACATTTTATCTCGGGCATCTAGGCAGCGGCGAAGGGCAAAAATTAACATGCTCACTACGAGTCCGACGCATTCAAGGGGGCTCCACGGTAATTAATTACTCTTTTACGATACGCTTACGACGGGTGCAAATTGATCCGCTGCCGCCGCCCCAGGGGGCTCGTGCCGAGAATAAAAGTTAGAGTGCCTCTATGGGAAAGAAAGAGTTAATTGTCATTAGGAAGCCATTTGAACGCTAATAGGAACATTTGCATTTTTTATTCCACCATTTGCTACGTTCTGCTTAAAGTTGAGCGCGGAGGATTGGCAATTGTTAAACAATTTAGACTGGGACGCAGCCTAATGAGGCGAACAGAGCGAAGACTCATCGGTTAAATGCCGCCAAAGGGAAGAAGGTATAAGATGTCAACAACGGAGAGCGGACCTTCAATGAGCACAAGCTCACCTGGAAAGGGAACCTGAGAGGCGATGGCTTTGGTCGGCTACAAGCCATGCCTGACTAATGAGCTCGTGAGGGCATACAGCCGACGGACATTGCACCTGCTCTACGCCATAGCGGATTTCCGACGACTGAATGCGGCAGCCACGGACTGTTGAAGCTCAAGCATGGTGTGGAAGCGACTATCGCAATCATGGACGAACCTTCCCCTGCATAAGCTGGTCGTGATGAATAAGGAGCGGGGGAGGGGTTGCACACGACGTGAGAACATGCCAAACTGAAGTATCCCACCATGCGCGTGTCGTACGCTGCTGTACTGCGGCTTCGAGGCACAGTGCGGAACCGTTCACCGCTGAAATGGCCGCGGTGTGATTCATGGCTACATGGCACGCCGAACTTGCCATCAACCGACCGAGTGTAATTAATTATGTGCTTACCATGAGCCTCGTATATTTGTCGCCCTGTGTAAACTATGAGCGTAGATGCTGGAGTTAGAACAAAGGCGCATTTAGGCATGAAGCAGCAACGACTCGCAATCAGCATAAACCGGATTTTAAAGGCACAATTCAATCATGGCGGTGCTTCCCGTTTCCACCAGTGAGTTTATTGCAGGCTATCGACCAGAAATTCAGCCACGAGTGCAAATACCGAAGATCAGCATACAACACTACCGAATGTTACTAATTACTCGAGCATCCGCCACAAGCTGTAGCAGCTGCCAATCATATAGCTATGGTGTACATAACTCACAGCCAGCACCGATTCCGCGGCGCGTGCCCGCCACGTTATTGGCACCCGGTTTGCTTAGCATGCCGGTCGGATTTGCCAATTAATGCTGCCAGATTGAGAATTGCATTATGGAGATTATGTTTGGTTTTGCATTAATGGCGGGTCACTGGTGACGCGACGCGACAGAGGCGACGCGGCGCCATTAGCCGGGCGGCCGTAAGCAGACGTGTGTATGACAGGTCACGGAACGGGTCGGCCGTCGGGGGCGGCCGACTCATTAGGCAGCGCTGCAGGTCGACAAACACGGCGCGCCGGCGACGACGCGCGGCAGACACGACGCGCGACGGCCGACGGCGCGCCAGGTATGATGAATGCCGTCCCATTCGGGCCGGCAGACTCCAATTAACATGCCCCTGTTTGAATAGCGCGACGGCCTCGCGCAGTTTGCGCGGCGAATTATTGAATCGGTCTCGCGCGATAATGCTGTCGGGAATGGTATGGAAATGGCCTCGGCGGGTGTCGCCAACTCCATTTCTTGGCGCATTGTTCTGCGGCCGGCTCGGCCTCAGCTGATAAGTGTGGCTTGTGGAGGGCGTTCTGCACGCGCCGGAATCCACTCGCACCGCTGATTTGATTACCGCCGAGCGAGTCTGGAACTGGCCGCAAGTGCGGCCGGCCGGACCCTCAAGTCCTCCCGTCTTCCGATTCACCTCAGTCAGCAGAGGAACGGTAAGACCATGTCCGGCAGATTCAGTCATAGTGCCGGTTCAACTCGTCAACTGTAACTGTAACTTGTCAACTTTGCCGCCCCAGTAGCTCAGTTGGTTAGAGCGCTGGCCTGCTCTGGTCTCCCATGTCCTGGCAACGCAGGGTTCGAGTCGCTTCGCGCGCTCGCATTTAGCCCCCGGCTGGGAGAGTCAGTTGGCAGCTGGCCCGATAAGGCCGGGGACGAGCTGTCGGTGGCCCTGTCGGTGCATTGACGGCACGTTAAACTTGCGGTCAAAATTCTGCCGTTGAACTGGAATTCATGGATCGGGTGGTGGGGCCAGGGTGGTGGCCAGGGTGGTGGGGCCAGCAACAAGCTCTGCTTAACAATGGGACCCTGGTTCATATAGCCACCCCAGCAAGAACTCGGATTATTTTGTTTAATACAACGAAGAATGGCTCTTAGATGCTCCTGGGTTTTAGACATTGCGTGTAAAGAAAACATACGACCTTCATTGTACCAGGAGGTGCTGAGTTGACATCAAAAGTAGCGATAAAGATTATACTTTATTACTCAACGTTTCGGCCAGGGGCCATCGTCAGGAGTGATGAAAAAAACTCAAGCTTAAAAAATTGACAAAGGACGCGGGAAAAAAGCGTGCAAAAGGCACGTGGAATGCAGAAAAAGCCTCCTCAGTGGTGCAGACACTCACAGAAACTCCAAACCAGAAACAAACTATGTCAACTCCAAGGTTTCAATTCATCCTGAGGATTCCTTCTTGACATAGTTTGTTTCTGGTTTGGAGTTTCTGCGAGTGTCTGCACCACTGAGGAGGCTTTTCTGCATCCCACGTGTCTTTTTGCACGCTTTTTTCCCGCGTGCTTTTTTCAATTTTTTAAGCTTGAGCTTTTTTCATCACTCCTGACGATGGCCCCTGGCCGAAACGTGGAGTAATAAAGTATAATCTTTATCGTTACTTTTCATGTCGACTCAGCACTTCCTGGTATATTGAAGGTGGTATATTTTCTTTACACGCAATATTTTTTAAAGTCAGGCCCTTTCTGACCTTCACATTCTAGTGACTTGTCATGAAAATATGAAGGAAAATATTAAGGCGGCGGTTGCTGCTCGTTCAAGGTCGCAAACGCTTCTTCAGTGCGGTAACGACGGCGCTGTGTGGCGGCCGAACTCGACCTCTTAACCCTGGAGGCTCTTAATATTGGGTCATGAAATTTGTACTAAAGGAGTTCACGACATCTGCAATCTATTCTCCAAATTTTGTGCTTATAGCTTCAGAAGTTTCCGAAATCTTAAGGTCAGGGAAAGTGGTCAGAATCTCTCCCCCCCCCCCTCCTATGCGCGGCATGTGAGAGGCCCTCGGGAGAGCGTGTTATTTGACCCTGTCCTCAATTATGTTTGCATGCGAGATTTAGGCCACTTAATCTGCTGAAAGGACGAATTTGCAATTGAAGTGATGCTCAAGATAATGATAAGAATACAGCCATACGTCTAGAACACCAGATTATCACTTAAGGGGCAGGAAATTGACCGACTCAATTGAAAACCCGACAAAAGAATAGCGAATGCTATTTTCGTCACGTTCCGTTCTAGCTGTGCGCAAGAGTTCAATAGCCACGTTTCCTCCGTTGATCATATATCAACGAGCAAAGTTACCTGACAATCTACGAGCCCGTCCACACACATGCGTGATGGCAAACTATTAATACATTGTTAATATTACTATGTGTGGGCAAGACACAGAAATGCACCCAGGTTGGGAATCCAGGGTCCAGTCATGCCAACATGCATTAGACAGACGGAGACAGTGGAGCGGACTGCGTTCGGATATTCAATATAGTTGGTTGGTTATTGGTTTTACGACACGTCGACCGTTGAGTCATGTAGCGTCGCCAATCTCTCACGCCGATTGGTCGCGGGCGAAGAGTAGCGACAGGTGAGACTCGAACCCACAACCTTTCGATTGTGAGACGAGCATCTTACCCCTAGACCACTCGTCCCCGGATGTTCAATATAAAATGTTGATTTAGTATTTGAATCTTTTTAATCGATTTGTACCCATATTTTCGTGCTCTTTCTTAATGGTGAAAATAATGACAATATTTAATCCTGATCAATTGCAACTGCCAGTTAAATCTACCTAACGCATAGTTTTCACGTTAGTTCATCCTTATATCAATATCATCTGAAAAGAGACCGAGTTCCAGATATCCTCAAAATTCAAGCATGAAAGACTAAGTGGGCTTTAGCATTTGTATCACTGCGTTCGCTCGCAACGCTCGCTCACTCCTGAACAACCAGTGTAAACACGTAAGGTGAATGCTGCCGGAGAAACGTCTGTGGGGGAATACGTGTTAAGAATCACGATATCTGGCAATCTAAATCAAATCCCGCCCCGGTAGCTCAGCTGGTTAGAGCGCTGGCCTGCACTGGTCTCCCCTGTCCTGGCAACACAGGGTTCGCGTCGCTTCACGCGCTCGCATTTAGCGAGCTAAGCGGCTGGGAGGGTCAGTTGGCAGCTGGCCCGATAAGGCCGGGGACGAGCTACGGGGCGGCCGTGTCAGTGCATTGACGGCACGTTAAACTTTCGGCCAAAATTCTGCCGTTGAACTGGAACTCATGGGTCGCGTACTGGGACCAGGGTTCACGCAACAAGCTCTGCTTAGCAATAGGACCCTGGTTCATAAAGCCACCCCAACAAGAACTCGGTTTTTTTTTACTGTGTGGAGGACTTCGCAGCAGGTGGCGGGCTGTCACTGGGACGTCCCACTCCGTCAGCTCACATAGGTGTGTACCAGCGCGGGTGATGATTAGAACAGGCCACCTGGATAACTTGGCAGTAAGACGTGTTGTTATACGTGCGAAGAGCGAAGCATAATGTGCACATGCATGCATCATGCTGGTTGGTATTGAGACGTAATGTGCACATGCATGCATCATGCTGGTTGGCATTGAGACGTAATGTACACATGCATGCATCATGCTGGTTGGTATTGAGACATAATGTGCACATGCATGCATCATGCTGGTTGGCATTGAGACGTAATGTACACATGCATGCATCATGCTGGTTGGTATTGAGACATAATGTGCACATGCATGCATCATGCTGGTTGGTGTTGAGACGTAATGTACACATGCATGCATCATGCTGGTTGGTGTTGAGACGTAATGTACACATGTATGCATCATGCTGACTGGTGTCGAGATCTCACCAAGATAACTGCCTAGTCGCGAAGAGCGAAAGAAACACAACACGCCACGGCTTGTCAACACATCACACCATGTTTTTCTGGGCACCCTCCTTTGAGAAGAAATTAAATATTTTTCCCCTGTCACCTGCAAAATAAAATTATCTGATGAATGTTCCAAAGTGTTGTTTCGTTATGTAAATGTATTGGATTGTTTTTCGCACACATGGATGGGAGATATAGTAACGTCAGGTGTATGGCTCAACTCGTCTATCTGCAGCATTGGAGTGTGAAATATCCAGTGTATCAGACTTCATAAAACATCCTGCGATAATAACTTAAACAAAAACATTTTGCAACAGTATTCAGTCACTCTCACTGTCAAAAAGCTGTTGGTAGCAACACAACATTGTAGTAGTGTTAGGACGCTATAAGACCTATGCAGTCGATGCGCCCCTAAACCACAATAACTAACTAACTTGTAGTAGTGTAAACGTGGTGTAAGCTGGTGAACTTGAAACATACTCGAGTTTTTTTCGTTCTACTTTTTCTCACGGTGCTGTCGCAATCGTGTTTCATCGAAGAAAACGCTGCCAAGTGGTTAACGGCAGACAAAATTTTCCTCAGTAACGATGCCTTGGCACCCTATTGACTGATTGTTTTAGTAATCTTTTTTACTACAACCCTGGAAATAACTGAAGTTGATGCGCCCAAAAACCCTAATAACTAACTAACTGGAAATAACTGAGAACGTTTGATCCGTTGATATCAGCATTTGTATGGTAGGCTCATGTTATGCATATTAGTATCAGATGTAGATCAGATGCATATAAGATGGCTCGATTGCTATATGGTCGGTCATATATATGCCATATATGATACGGCCGATCCATGCCGATTAATGTCGATGATCCGCGTGATTCGTCTCATGATAGGCTCGGTTCAGTTGGTGCTGGTGTCTTATGACAGGCTGGTGTTGAACTGGTGCTGGTGTCTTGTAATAGGCTGTTGTTGAGCTGGTGCTAGTGTCGTCCTATGATAGGCTCGTGTTGAGCTGGTGCTGATGACGTCTTATGACGGGCTGGTGTTGAGCTGGTGCTGGTGACGTCTTATGACGAACTGGTGTTGAGCTGGTGCTGATGCGTCTTATGATAGGCTCGTGTTGAGCTGGAGCTGGTGTCGTCTTATGACGGACTGGTGTTGAGCTGGTGCTGATTACGTCTCATGATAGACTCGTGTTGAGCTGGTGCTGATGTTGTCTTATGATAGGCTCGTGTTGAGCTGGTGTTGATGACGTCTCATGATAGGCTCGTGTTGAGCTGGTGCTGGTGACGTCTTATGATAGGCTCGTGTTGAGCTGGTGCTGGTGACGTCTTATGATAGGCTCGTGTTGAGCTGGTGCTGGTGTCGTCTTATGATAGGCTCGTGTTGAGCTGGTGCTGGTGTCGTCTTATGATAGGCTCGTGTTGAGCTGGTGCTGATGACGTCTTATGACGGGCTGGTGTTGAGCTGGTGCTGGTGACGTCTTATGATAGGCTCGTGTTGAGCTGGTGCTAATGACGTTTTATGATAGGCTCGTATTGAGCTGGTGCTGGTGACGTCTTATGACGGGCTGGTGTTGAGCTGGTGCTGATGACGTCTTATGATAGGCTCGTGTTGAGCTGGTGCTGGTGTCGTCTTATGACAGGCTCGTGTTGAGCTGGTGCTGGTGTCGTCTTATGATAGGCTCGTGTTGAGCTGGTGCTGGTGTCGTCTTATGATAGGCTCGTGTTGAGCTGGTGCTGATGACGTCTTATGATAGGCTCGTGTTGAGCTGGTGCTGGTGACGTCTTATGACGGGCTCGTGCTGAGCTGGTGCTGGTGACGTCTTATGACAGGCTCGTGCTGAGCTGGTGCTGGTGACGTCTTATGACAGGTTCGTATTGACTGAGTGGCTAATTATCTGGCGGATTTACATATCGACTGCTTCGGTTCAGATAGCGCGCACTTCGTAGTGATGCGACAGCGCTATTCTGCGGTATGATCCAATTCAGTGTTCCTGATTCGTTTTTCCATGCTACGACCCAGTACCGAGAATGGCGGGCAGTCATTTAAAAGGAGAGAGAGAGAGAGAGAGAGAGAGAGAGAGAGAGAGAGAGAGAGAGAGAAAGAGAGAGAGAGAGAGAGAGATAGAGGGAGAGGGAGAGGGAGAGGGAGAGAGAGAGAGGAAGAGAGAGGGAGAGGGAGAGGAGAGAGAGAGAGGAGGGAGAGGGAGGGAGAGGAGGGAGAGGGGAGAGGGAGAGGAGAGGGAGAGGGAGAGGGAGAGGGAGAGGGAGAGAGGGGAGGGAGAGGGGGAGAGGGAGAGGGAGAGGAGAGAGAGAGAGAGAGAGAGAGAGAGAGAGAGAGAGAGAGAATGAGAGAATGAGAGAATGAGAGAATGAGAGAGAGAGAGAGAGAGACAGACAGAGAGATAGAGGGAGAGGGAGAGGAGAGAGGAAGAGGGAGAGGGAGAGGGGAGAGAGAGAGAGAGATAGAGAGAGAGAGAGAGAGAGAGAGAGAGAGAGAGAGAGAGAGAGAGAGAGAGAGAGAGAGAGAGAGAGAATGAGAGAATGAGAGAGAGAGAGAGAGAGAGAGAGAGAGAGAGAGAGAGAGAGAGAGAGAGAGAGAGAGAGAGAGAGAGAGGAGAGAGAGAGACAGAGAGAGACAGAGAGAACAGAGAGAGACAGAGAGAGACAGAGAGGGACAGAGAGACAGAGAGAGAGACAGAGAGAGAAAGAGAGAGAGAAGAAGAGAGAAAGAGAGAGAGAGAGAATGAGAGAAACACGGAGAAAGAGAGATCAAGAATGAGAAAAGAGAAGGAGAGATATTATGTTTAGAGGCATGCTGGACCATATAGGTAATATGCGCGACGTTTAAAGTGAGTGCGTTTTGCAAGCAGTCAGAGCGATTGTGCATTTACGTGATGTGGAGTATTACGTTATAGTGCGTGTGCTCGTTAACCTTATTACGGTAGGGCCCTGTATCATCTGAATCTGTAGAGGGGCGCGTTCCCCTCCCCCTAAGATCTCGAAATCTATTGGGCAGATTTCAAAACTGAATAGTTCAAATGAATTCTACTCGTCTAATGCACATTTTTAGGATGTCAAAATGTTTT
>JAOTOM010001654.1:30000-75917 GCA_034440615.1 Ashinkailepas kermadecensis | reverse complement strand
GGTCGGATAAACTGGCTACTGTCCACCACTCGGTGTGTGCACGCGACGCGCCCCGAGGGTCAGATAAATTAGCTGCTGCCCACCAGACTCGTGTGTGCACGCCGACGCGCCCTGAAGGTCGGATAAACTGGCTTCTGTCCACCACTCAGTGTGTGAACTCCGACGCGCTCTGAGGGTGAAATGAACCGGCTACTGATTTACGGATATCAGCTGTGGACATGCCGGTGATCCGGAAGTACAGAGCGAAGTTGAATAAAACCTTTGCCAGTCGAATTCTCTGGAACGATTTGGTCAGCGCTTTTTAATATTGGATGAAATAAAAAGTAAGAGTAGTTAGATGGCTCAGTCGGTGCAGGAGAATATAAGGTTCCTGCAACTGTGTGAGTTCGGGCTGCGGCCTCGGCCCCACCAACATTCTTGCTTTCTTGGCATGGGACGCCATGGATTGGTCCCCACAAATGCAATTGACAGCACTTATTTCTTCTGTGTATTAGGTCCGATTAAGAATAATCGAACTTCTCCACCTATGGGCGGCGCCTCTGTCGAAGTCCAGGTTGTCTACTGCAGGAGCGGATCCAGGTATCCTCACGGTGGAGGTCACATGTCCGGATGGGCGGCTCTGGCTGAACAAATTTGAGTCACCGTGAAAAAAAAATTTGTGAGCAAGAGTATTCGCGCAATATGCTCCCCTAGCAATCGGGGTGCCCAAAATCTGAATAACACTATTTATCTGGAATTAATAATATAATTTGCCCTTCTACCAGCGGACTATTTCCCTTCAAATATGGCCATCCATTGTTCTACAACTATGGCGTACAAGTGACCGATATCGATCGATCCGCCCGTGTATGGATGCTATCTGTTAGGCCTTGGTACTGTTTGTTTTTTGTGGTGGATAATGTTATTACGGTTGTGTGAAGATTAATTCGTATTGGTGGTTATCAGAATATTTCAATAGCGCTGTACAGAGCGGTGTATCCAGTGCAAGCATTGGCTCATGACGCGTTGGTTACGATTGTGATCTATTAGTTTGAGTTTTTCGCTCCAACTCTGATGCATCATCAATAAAAATGATACATTTTAACAAATATGTTGGTGTATTATTGCCTTGTGCCATATTAATGGTTCCAGTGGCATCCTGGAATCCATATGATACCCTCAGTGTTGAAAGGCAGGCTGAGGCTCCTGCAATTAAAAAAGCATATAAACGCCTTGCGAAGGAGTGGTAAGTTTGATGGACATTATAAGGCATGTATGATGTGATCGGTATTGATCAAATCATGTGTATGAACAGTTATTTATGAGCATGATATTTTCATTCATTCAGTTTTAAGGTGTTGCTGGTAACTGGTGCTTTATTGATTGGTGTTTTGTTTTGCAAATATGAGCTGATGCAGAATTATAATTGTGGCCCTGTTCTGAATTGTTGTTACCCACAACCTAATTACCTAAGGTATTTGCTGATTGAATTATTGAATGACATCAAGTAAAGTTGTATTTTAAGGTGTTAATTGTATTTGGAAAATAAATGTTTTTTAATGCCATGCCTAAACACATGATTATGGCAACACTTATTGCCATCAGAAATGCTTGCTTTTCAGTTGGTGAGGAAAATAATAACACAAAGGTGGCTTTCAGTGAGGTAATTTAATGTCATAATGTAAATATTAATTTTAAAAAACCTAACCTAACCTGATATAGGTATCCAAACGTATCCCAGTCTAATCTCTTTATATTTTTCTCAATATCAGCATATTTTCTCCCAAAAAAAGTATCATTGTCAAAAAAAACACCTAATGTAACTTGTCCTAACCTAGCCTAACTTCCTTTTTGGGTGACATAAATTTCCTCATTTTTATTTCATATTGTTCTCCAAATTTTCAAAATTAATAAACCACAATCAAATCTAACATAACCTGGTGTGACCTCTTTGTTTCCTCTATAGAGTTAAAATTTGTGTAAAACTGTTTTGTTAACACCTTTAACTGGAATAATACCACTTCACCTAGCCTAGCATAGCATCATTTCCTCAGAAAAAACTTGTAATTTTGTTATGTTCTCAAAAATTACAAAAGCTTTAGCACAGTTTGCTGTGCTACTGTTCTCGCTTCCACTCTTCTGTACATAACATCCATTGCAAGATGGTGGGGTCATGTGTGTGACAAGGCTGCACACTCAATAGTTTCACCTTTGATGTGAGTGTTGTAGAGTCTAATGGTTTGTAGCACACATAGTAATGTTTTATTTGTATAATTCCATTCTAGCAGCCTCTATAAGTAATTTGTCTACTTCTTGATTTTGATGATGTTCTGTACAATATGATCAAATGTATTATATTCTTGATCCTGTGGTCAATAGCTGGTTGTTTCTGTTAACAGGCATCCTGACAAGAACTCTTCTCCAGAGGCTGAAGAGAAGTTTGTGGAAATAAACAAAGCTTATGAGGTCAGTATGTGCATGAACTGTTATATTGATGTAGAATGTTGTATTGACCTTGAATTAAAACATTACATTGCTTTTCTCTCATCAAGCAACTTTCAAGGATAGGGTATGTGCATGTTTAGAGTAGTACTTAGTATTTTACCATAACTTTGTATGCCTGGTGTTCAGGTATCTTTCTACTTTTAAAGATATCTTTCTAGATTGAGCCAATATGGCTGGATATACTGAGATAGGTGGATAGGCATTGGTAGGTAGGTAGGTTGTGTAGATATTATTTGTATAGGTATGTATGATGTTTGGAGATATTTTCTGTTAAATTTGGGCTATAGTATTGATTGATGAGTTGTGGAGTATTTGTGTGTCTAGGCTTATAGTATCTTCACTGTATAGGCTTCACACAGATGGGCTCCTGTTGCTCTTATCAAGCCTTAACACTTTTTGACTTTATGAGTACCTCTCATACTTTATCACTAAATGCAAATGGGATAGTCTGATATAAAATAGTATTAAATAAACTCTAACCATTTGTAGGCTCAAGTGATGCTTTTTGTATTAAGACATGAATGGGCACAAAATGGCCCAACTAGTTGGCATGCCTAAAAGCACCAAGCCACCACCAAAGGAAATCTGCAGCAGTTCTACCAAAGCATGTTCTAAGGCACCAAGTCATGCATCAAAACAAAGTAGTAACCTCAGGGTACTAATATTAAGTACTGATATTTTTGTTTAATACAAGCAATATCCAACATTGAAATTGCTGACAATACGTTATGTTTGCATGCTGCCAAGGAAATATGCATGCAGATAGGGTAAAAACAACCAATTCCCATACCTATAACAATGAGAGTTCAGAAGCATGCCATTGCATTTAAGGAAGCTTACAAATATTTATTATATAGATTGGGAGGCTTTGCCAGTGACCTCAAGCCCATAAAGATGATTACAGGTGGGTTCAGCATGGCAGGTTGTATCCTATTCTGACATAGCCTAACCTAGGCATTGTAAACCCTACAGCTGTTCAGTTGCATAAAACCTACCAATGTTGGATCATATAAGCATACAAATATATTGTCAGATGCAATCTATGTATGCTAGATCTTGCAGATACCATATATATTTGATCACATGAAACCTATGGTCTATGATTGTGTAAAAATTATGAATGTTGAATCACATAAAACATATGAATATTGGATCACATGAAGTCCATAGATATTTGATGATCTAAAGCCTGGGGATGTTGGGGAGTTATATTAAGTTGTTTATCACCTTCAGGCTTTGATGCTCATCCAAGTCCATAAAGATAGGAGATCATAGAAAATCCAGCAATCTGATGGGCCCATCATGGCCTCTTTCCAAGGTAATCAGTATGGTATTTTATTCCTATCCTAGCAAAAATCGTACCCTTGTACCCTAATCCTTGTGTGTGCCCAAAAGCAGTTTAACCATTTAAACCAGTCAAAAATCAAGCTATGGTTCTTACTATCAATTATATGCACTCCACTTGTCTTTCTAATGAAGACAAGGAGCTAATCATGGTTTATGAAATGCCAATGAACCAGACCCAAAAAATATAATGGATTGCCACAAGCCCACAGGATGCCAAATATGTGAAATATTAATTAATTTAAGTTGTGATTAATGGCATGCTGTGTGGGGACGAATGGTCTAGGGGTAAGATGCTCGTCTCATAATCGAAAGATTGTGGGTTCGAGTCTCACCTGTCGCTAGGTCGAGTCTCACCTGTCTCACCTGCCGATTGGTCGCTTCGCCCGCGACCAATCGGCGTGAGAGATTGGCGACGCTATATGACTCAACGGTCGACGTGTCGTAAAAAACAATAACCAACCAACCATAATGGCACGCTGTGCTGACATGTCAATAATGGAAAAGTGAGCTGCTGAAACCACTTCCTTGAAGTTGCAACACAAAGAAAAATCAGTTCCGTGGCATGGCAGCCAGTGTGCTGGATGTTTTCTTAAATGTCAATAGCTTACTGCGCTGGTATTTGTGATCAAAGGAAGTGATTCGTTATCTGGTACCGTCGGCTTTTCGTGAGTATATCACCTCTCCACTTTATCAAAATATACGCAGCATTGATGGTCAGGATAGTAGTAAGGTAGGAGAAGCTGGTCTTTGAACAGTGATGCTAATCATTGGCATCACCACAGAGTTTTGATAAGAGGATGAGAGGCTTTTTTGGTTAATTCCTTCCATGCATCGCCATGGACGTGATGCTCAATTGTACTAAGCTACTTATGTTGTTTGACTGTTTTGTTGACATTTTGCATCATATTAGACTTCACACCTTTGATAAAGAGGGGAGATGGAATATGTGCAGGAGAACTGTGATCTGCAAACACCAGATCTGAACTGTTCGCACGCACCGTATGCCCGGCTGCCCATTGCTTTAGGCGCAGCCCGGCACAATCGTCCAAAGACGAGGCTGCCCGTACGCACGTCCGGTCGTCGCGCGCCGGCGTCCGGTCGATCTCGGGCAGACCGAAGTTCCCGACAGCGACCAGCCTGTGACCGCCGCCGACGCCCGCCTCGGCCTGGTCGGCGGCGTCATGACGTACATCCAGCCATTGGGGTGTAACCGGCAGCGATGTGTTTGTTTCAGCTGCTGTCTGACCCCGAGCGCCGTCGGCGCTATGATGGGAATGGCAGCGTCATAACATACATCCAGCCATTGGGGTGTAACCGGCAGCGATGTGTTTGTTTCAGCTGCTGTCTGACCCCGAGCGCCGTCGGCGCTATGATCGCACCGGTCAGGTGGAGGACACGCCCAATTTCCGGCGGCAGCAGCAGCCCAGCAGTCCGTTCGGCGCGTTCGACCCGAACTTCTCCAACTTCGGCTCGGATCAGTTCCACTTCGCGTTCCGCCGCCAGGGCACCATGCTTTTCCACAAGCAGTCCATCAGCCTAAGGTTCGTGCTGCGCGTAGACTATGTTCTGTCTGGATGTTTAGCGATGCTGTTTCGGATCCACGTTGCACTCGTGGTGGAGCCGTGACGTCAGATGTTGCCAACATCACATTGCCGCAGCGTGCTATGCTGTTGTTTTCAATAGGCGAATGCAAAATGCTGAAGTCCTAAATTTCACACCCTTAGCTTCACTTCAAGACTTCTAAAAACTTCACAACCTTGACGTACTAACGAAAGGCAGACGGGTCCATCACACATGCTGTTTTACTTTGATGCTTTCAGTATTTTGCCCTGGTTGCCATTTCCCACTTTCAATATCATTTGATGTCTCGCATGTTGTCGATTTCATTTAGCGTCATCGTATGCTGCATGACCACTGCAGTCGATGGGCCCCTAAACCCCAAAAGCGTCATCGTATGCTTCGTCATATTGGCCTGATGCCCTGCACGCTTTGAAAATGAGTTGCAGGATACTCTTTGCTCTCGGGATCATGTGCGGCATGTTCGTGAACTACCGAACATGTGCGGTATGTTCGTGAACTACCGAACATGGTTCTGCTGACGGTGATATATGAGAAATGCAGGAAGTGGAGCTACCTGGGAAGCTTTTAAGCTGAACAAATCGACTGCTCAGATGCTTCCAGCACATCTAATAAACCTTCCAGTCTATGCACATGAAAAGCTGATCATTGGGAATAGGCAAGGTTTTTGGCCAACCGATTTTGTCGCAGAATATACGTTCATGCATTAAAACATAACCGACATCAACAAGCGTGAAGGTTTTCGTTTTCTATGATGAATATAGGGGATAAGGCAGCTGCAGTGTAGCCAGTCCGACAATCTGGCGTCGCCTGGTGAGCAGCTGGTGGGGGTGAGTAGCCTAGGGTAAGGTGCCCGTCTCCCAACCGAAAGGTTGTGGGTTCGAGTCCCACCCGACGATACTCTTCGCCCGCGACCAATCTGCGTGAGAGATTGGCGACGCTATATGACCCAACAGTCGACGCGTCGTAAGACAAATTACTATATCTGCTAAACCCACGAGCAGCTGGAGAGCCTCCGACAGGCGATGACCACCCAGTCGTCGACGTCACCAGGGTTCGATTTGTGCTTTGGAATCCCGGATGCAGAGACGGAAATTTTGGGGCAATCAAATACGGAAAGGATATTTGTCTTCAAACCACCGGAATCTCAGTTTGCACTTACCAGTGAATCTTGAACACTTTGTCAGAGAGCAGTTCATTGATAAACAGCACCATTCAACCTCCAGATGATAAAAACGAGAGGATAATTTTCCGGACAAGATTATGTCCCGGACGACAGGACTCCAAGATCAGTCTGTGTTTGCCACCCCCGGACGTGACCCGTTTTCGGCGTCACAGGCAGTACGAGAACAAGGTGCTGCCGGCCAGCCGCACCTCGCCCACCCTGCTGCTGGCCTTCTCCGAGTGGTGCTTCAGCTGCGTCCAGATACAGCCCGTCTGGGCGTCGCTGTCCGACGAGCTGCAGAGCGTCGGCATCGACGTGGCTACGGTGAGTCGGCGGCGGTCGACCGTCGGCGGCCTCCCTCCGGGGGGGGGGCACGGTCGCACCGTTAGCGCGTGTTCAGTGTCGCCCTTAGACCCAAGTAGTTACCAAGCTAGCTGTCTTAACCTAGCTGGCTGTCGCCGTCCCGTCGGATCGCGTCGTGTTGTGCGGGAACAGGCCTCCACTTGTCCGGCCGTGCGCCGGCTGACGTAGCGACGTCGGCGGCCTCAGGTCCACGCCGAGCACGAGCGCGACCTGGCGCGTCGTCTGTCGGTGGACTCGCTGCCGGCGGTGTACCTGGTGCTGGACGGCCGCGCGGTGCGCTACCCCCGCGACGACTTCAGCTTCGCCGCCGTCATAGGTGAGCGCGCCGGGCTGGCGGGCGGCCTTTGGCAAGGGTGGTTCTGGAGTAGCGAAGCGGTGGTGTGGTTTCGCATTGCTGTGTGCTATGTTGTGCTGCTAGCGCGCAGCTCGCAGTGCAATTGATTCCAGACATTGCAATAATGGGCGCTGTATGGCCTATGCAGTTGATGCGCGCCTAAACCCCAATAACAATAACAACAGACACACAGCCACAGCCAGATACAACAGATACACAGCCGCTACGGCTGATTAGCCAGCCGAGTGCTAGCTTTACTTGCTGTTTCGAGGTCCAAATTGTATTCCTGATGAGTTAAGTGTAAGTGACAGAAAGCACAGGGTCTGGACCGGGCTAGGCTGGCTGCAGTTTTGACACGTCCGTGTCGTCGCGCCATTATCCAATACATCTGTCTTTCCTGTTACATTGTCTCCGAATTGTTATAATATAAATTAACCATGTCCGTGCATTGGGGATATTGACGTGGCATTCACAGTAGATGTCCGGCTTAAATTGGGCTTTATTTCAGTATTTTTAGCGAATGTTTTGCACTCTGACCCAACGAGTCGAATTCACAAGTTCAGGGATGCTTGCAATAGTGTGGTCGGGGGGGGAGCTGGAGTCAACTATTGCTGTGTGAGACAAGCTTCTAGGATGGGCCCTGCACGACCGACGCGATCGATGCGCCGAAAGCCAAAAATCCAACCAATCTCCTGGAAATTGACGGCCGACTTCTCGCGTGCCATTTTCCGCGGCGTTCCCCGCGTGTGTCTGCGCGCGCCCGCTACATCACCCGCGCCTCCGGTCGGGCAGATTTCATCAGGGCGAAGATGTGGCCGGGCCTGCTGACCCAGCTGACGCCGTCCAACGTGGACGCCTTCCTGGCGGGCTGGACGGACAACCGGGTGCGCCTGGTGCTGTACAGCCGGCGCGACACGGCCCGACTCAGATACGTGGCGCTCGCCTACAAGTTCCGCCGCTCGGCCGCCACCGGGTGAGAGGGCGGGCCCGGGAAGACACGGGCTCAGCGCTGTGGCGGTTAATGCAGGGGGGGGGGGGGCGCGCTGACTGGGGCATGGAATTGCAGGTGGAGAAGTGGGCACCGTTGCCTGGTGAGGAAGGGTCCAGTGGTCACCTTTGTCTTATTATTTTGGTGTAGCATTACGATTAAGCGTGAGGACAGTGTCCCGCCAGACCCACAGTCCCACACCAGAGGACAGTGTCCCGTCAGATAGGGATTTTGCGTGCTACACGGGAAGAGTGGCCCTGACATAACCTCCAGCCAGTGTTAAAATAATGATTTCTCGTCAGGTGTGAGATGTCGAAACGAGTGCAGCAGGATGTCGAAATCGCCATGGAAGTAATGATAATTAAAATCTTGTTAAGTCCTGCAAACCTAGTTTTGAGACAATTGCGTGCATAGGACTGTTCCCGTGTTGCGTGTTTTGAAAGGTACCTATTTGGGGGATACCGATATCAATGATAACGATACAAATACCTATGCTATAAACTGGCATTATATAACATGGCACATCATAGGTAATCCCTTCACCTGGAACTGCCCTAAGGAATGGTTGTTATCACGATCCCGGATCCGTTATGGTGAGCGTAAGTATGATACTAGTACATGGAATACAGTAAGAAACGAGGCATGAGGACTTCACAAACACGCACCAAGAAGCACGATGTCGATACTTCCTTGGAAAGGATGTCACTTCAGTGTTCATTAAGTGGTATTTTCCACCCTATTTCGCGAATAATTTATCACTGCCTCCAGCTGTCACCACAGCCTGCCGCGACACCCATCTGCCACCACAACCTGATGTAGCACCCAGCTGCACCATAACCTGACACAACACCCAGCTGCCACCACAACCTGACATGCACCCAGCTGCACCATAACCTGACACAACACCCATCTGCCACCACAACCTGACATAGCACCCAGCTGCACCATAACCTGACATAGCACCCAGCTACCACCACAGCTTGACAAAACACCCAGCTGCCACCACAACCTGACAACACCCAGCTGTCACCACAACCTGACACAACACCCAGCTGCACCATAACCTGACACAACACCCAGCTGCCACCACAGCCTGACATAGCACCCAGCTGCACCATAACCTGACACAACACCTATCTACCACCACAACCTGACATAGCACCCAGCTGCACCATAACCTGACACAACACCCAGCTGCCACCACAACCTGACATGCACCCAGCTGCACCATAACCTGACATAGCACCCAGCTGCCACCACAGCTTGACATAGCACCCAGCTGCACCATAACCTGACACAACACCAAGCTGCCACCACAACCTGACATAGCACCCAGCTGCACCATAACCTGACACAACACCCAGCTGCCACCACAACCTGACATAGCACCCAGCTGCACCATAACCTGACATAGCACCCAGCTACCACCACAGCTTGACAAAACACCCAGCTGCCACCACAACCTGACAACACCCAGCTGTCACCACAACCTGACACAACACCCAGCTGCACTATAACCCGACATAGCATCCAGCTGCGCCATAACCTAACATGGCACCCAGCTGCCACCACAACTTGACACAACACCCAGCTGCACTATAACCCGACATAACACCCAGCTGCACCATAACCTAACATGACACCCAGCTGCACCATGACCTGACATGATATCCAGCTGCCACAATAACCTGACGCAACACCCAGCTGCCACCACAACTTGGCACAACACCCAGCTGCCACCACACCTTGACACAACACCCAACTGCCACCACAACCTTACATAGCACTCAGCTGCACCATAACTCGACATAGCACCCAGCTGCACCATAACCTAACATGACACCCAGCTGCCACCACAACTTGACACAACACCCAGCTGCACTATAACCCGACATAACACCCAGCTGCACCATAACCTAACATGACACCCAGCGGCACCATAACCTGACATGACACCCAGCTGCCACAATAACCTGACACAACACCCAGCTGCCACCACAACTTGGCACAACACCCAGCTGCCACCACACCTTGACACAACACCCAACTGCCACCACAACCTGACATAGCACTCAGCTGCATCATAACTCGACATAGCACCCAGCTGCGCCATAACCTAACATGACACCCAGCTGTCACCACAACTTGACACAACACCCGGCTGCACTATAACCCGACATAACACCCAGCTGCACCATAACCTAACATGACACCCAGCTGCACCATAACCTGACATGACACCCAGCTGCCACAATAACCTGACGCAACACCCAGCTGCCACCACAACCTGACATAGCACTCAGCTGCATCATAACTCGACATAGCACCCAGCTGCGCCATAACCTAACATGACACCCAGCTGTCACCACAGCTTGACACAACACCCGGCTGCCACCACAGCCTGACAGCACCCAGCTGCACTATTTTTTTCCCCTAATGTCGACCCCTGTTTCGTATGCAGCAGCCTATCCTATTTGGCTACACACACTATTACAGGCTCAATTGATATTGGGCTTTCCCATCGCCAGCTATTCAAGCGACATAGCACCTATACTATAATCCGACATAGCACCCAGCTGCACCATAACCTAACATGACACCCAGCTGCCACCACAACTTGACACAACACCCAGCTGCCACCACACCTTGGCATAGCACCCAGCTGCACCATAACCTAACATGACACCCAGCTGCCACCACAACTTGACACAACACCCAGCTGCCACCACAACCTGACATAGCACCCAGCTGCACCATAACCTAACATGACACCCAGCTGCCACCACAACTTGACACAACACCCAGCTGCCACCACAACCTGACATAGCACCCAGCTGCACCATAACCTGACATGACACCCAGCTGCACCATAACCTGACATAGCACCCAGCTGCCACCACAGCTTGACACAACACCCAACTGCCACCATGGCCTGACCCACGTGATGCCGCGGTCGACAGGTACGTGCACACTGGCGCGGCGAAGCTGGCGCCGCTGCTGGCCGCCTACAACGTGTCGCCCCGCGCCGAGACGCTGCTGGTGCTGAAGGAGTCGGCCGAGGAGCCGGCCGCCCGCCTCAGCATGGACCAGATGCCCTTCAACACCATGGCCGACGTGGTGGAGAAGAACAAGTTCCTGGTGCTGCCACGGCTCTCTTCACAGGTTCGTGACCCCCCCCCCCCCTGTCATCTTCTGATGGCGTAGGACCTGGTGGAGTAACGAACTGAGTGGGGATCTATAATTGTGTATGATATGTAGTGTTTGCACTATTTGCAGATCATGGCATATGGCGTTTGGGAAGAATCTTCGATGGCGTAGGACTGGTGGAGTAACGAACTGAGTCGGGATCTATAATTGTGTATGCTATGTAGTGTTTGTACTATTTGCTGATCATGGCATATGGCGTTGGGAAGAATCTTCGATGGCGTAGGACTGGTGGAGTAACGAACTGAGTGGGGATCTATAATTGTGTATGATATGTAGTGTTTGCACTATTTGCAGATCATGGCATATGGCGTATGTAAGAATATATGGGCAACTAGGCCGATCAGGAACTGTGCAGGTGAATTAAGTCCACATCGAAATACCAATTTTTCACTGCCGAACCGTTCGCAGCCTTCGCCCTATCTATGCTATGTCGTTTCTTGAACTGTTACGCATTGCCATATAGTTTCCTCAAACTTGCTGTCATTGAACATGTATACTCTGGAGGTCGCGATTGCATTGTCGAGGACGTTCTACTCTTGGTCGCAAGATCGTGGCCTCGAATCCCACAATCGGCTGGATTGCCGAGTCCACCCGCGACCAATCGGCGTGAGAGGCTGGCGACGCTATATGGCCCAACAGTCGAATGTATCGTACAAGAACCCAATGGACATATGTGTTAAGCTGCATTAGCAACCATCACCAACGTAGTTTACTTATCGGCGTCTCGCCTGGTGTGGGACTGTGGGTCTGGCGGGACACTGGGTGTGGTGTGGGTCTGTTAGTCTGGTGGTACGGGGGTGTAGGACGGGGGATACATGGTGTGTGTGACTGGCGGGACCGGGTGTGGGGGATGTGGGTCGGCGGGACACTGATCGTATCCACAGTGGCCGCATCGGGGACGGGGCGGGACACGTCCCGGTGGGAGGGGCCGGCAGGACACCTCGGGGGACGGAGTCTGGCGGGACACGTCTTCGGGAACGTGGATCGGCGGGACACTGATCGACGGACAGTGCCGTCATCGAGGACTATCAACGCCGGGGCGGCCGGGACACGTCTTCGGGGGCGGGATCCGGACATAGGACCCGGGGCACCTGCCGGGACACTGTCCCCTGGTGTGGGACTGTGGTCTGGCAGGACACTGTCCCCTGGTATGTGACTGTGGGTCTGGCGAACACTGTCCCCTGGTGTGGGACTGTGGGTCTAGCGGGACACTGTCCCCTGGTGTGGGACTGTGGGTCTGGCAGGACACTGTCCCCGGTACGCCCCGGTGTGGTCGGGGACACTGTCCCCGGTGTGGGACTGTGGGTCTGGCGGACACTGTCCCCTGGTGTGGGACTGGGTCTGGCGGACACTGTCCCGGTTGGGTCTGGTGGGACACTGTCTCCTGGTGTGGGACTGTGGGTCTGGTGGGACACTGTCCTCTGGTGTGTGACTGTGGGTCTGGCGGGACACTGTCCTCTGGTGTGGGACTTTGGGTCTGGCGGGACACTGTCCTCTGGTGTGGGACTTTGGGTCTGGTGGGACACTGTCCCCTGGTGTGGGACTGTGGGTCTGGTGGGACACCGTCCCCTGGTGTGGGACTTTGGGTCTGGCGGGACACTGTCCCCTCTGGCGGGACACTGTCCCGTTGGGACTGTGGGTCTGGCGGACACTGTCCCCTGGTGTGGGACTGTGGGTCTGGTGGGACACCGTCCCCTGGTGTGGAACTGTGGGTCTGGCGTGACACTGTCCCCTGGTGTGGGTCTGGTGGGACACTGTCTCCTGGTGTGGGACTGTGGGTCTGGCGGGCACTGTCCCCTGGTGTGGGACTGTGGGTCTGGCGGGACACTGATCGTATCGGCCCGTGTGCCGCCTCGGGTGTGGGACTGAAGAGTGGCCGTTGCAGACGATCCTGGACACGCTGTGTCCGGCGGAGGCGGCCCGATCGCGGCGCCACCTGTGTGCGGTGCTGGTGTGCGGCAGCGGTGATTCGCGGCTCGACCGCCAGGCGTCCTTGCGGCGCCACCTGGCCGTGACGCAGCTGGTCAGCAGTCGACTCAGATACGTCTACATCTATATGGATAAGCAGGCGCGCTTCCTTGACGCTCTCCGCAAAGGTGCGTCGCGCGGTTGGCTTTAGCGTGTGTTTGTTTGTTTATTGGGTATTTCACGACGTACTTTATGCACGATCACGGCTAATGGCGCCGCTCACACTTTCGCCGGTGGGCAGCGGGATTTGGAAATGTCCTGAGTGGTGTGAGTGTTGATCCCGGGACCATTGGGGCTTTAACGTGTGGAGGAAACGAAAGGATCATTTTTTTCCCCAAAAGTAATAGCATAGTGTCTTATCGCTTATCTGACAAAAATCATACGATGTTATGCGGTCCTGTCATTCTGGAGAACCTCTCGAAACCGTTTGGGTTTGCACCATTTGCTTGTCGATGTGTCTTGTTAGAGAAGTTATGAAATCGCTCCCATTGGAAGGCCAATATGGAGTGCATGCCATGAGCACCAGCCGTGTCATGTGAGCCAGAGGCGCACACAGAAAATTGTTTCAGGCCGACTGAGGTACATATTGAGGCATTATTTTGGAGGCGGTCAGGAAACGAAATGCACCTGACGATTTGGGAAACTCGAAGAAACCGGTAATTTCAGCAATTCGACAAAAATGCTGTCCAGCTGTCACGTGATCTACGTGTGTTCGTCTCCGGTGTGCGGGGCGGCCGGTCGCCTGACGTGCGCCTGCCCGTGCGCAGAGTCTGCGCCGGCTGAGCCGGCCGGCCACGTGGTGGTGATCTGGCGCCAGGACCACCGGCGCGTCAGGTACGACTGGTCGGAGCGCCGCTGGGAGACCCGGCCCGAGCGGGTCAACCAGTCGGTGCAGCAGCTGGAGGACAAGCTGCGGCTGCTGCTGGCCGGCAGTCGGCTCATGACCCACGAGGCCACCGTCCAGGTAGGTCCCCGGCACGGCCGGCGCCTGGTTAGTTAGTTATTTGGGCTTTAGGGCGCTTCGACCAGAGTACGGCCGGGGCCTGGGAGTGGCGTGGGTGCGTCTCCTGGTATGACTGGCGAGGCGCAGGAGGGGTACGTCCCCGGTTTTGACGAGGGACGTACATAATATGAATGGGAATATGAACGTGCATAGGCGTGTTGCGTTGAGCGTGGAGGACGTTCTCGAGGCTTCCCAGGCAGAAACGTGCCACGGGTGGGTACGGGCTGATAATTAGATAGAGGCGGAGATACTGTGGTCACGGCTGCGGTACGGATGTCCGTCGATGGGCAGAGCAGATGGTTGCAGGGAGTAGAGCTAGTAAGGTGCCGCTCATAGTAACTTAGCTCGTACTGGCGGGCGAGTTCAGATGTCCGGTGTTTATTGGTCGCCGGACGAGTGGGATGGTCAGCTGCATACCGACCGGACTCGGATGGTCAGCAGCATACCGTCCGGACTGGGATGGTCAGGGATGTCCCCGAACCTGCGAAAGAATGCAGCATGCAGTGCATATATTATCGTGATGCAACGTTGCTCCTCATAATAAGTGAACGGTGTTACTTTAGGTCAAACTTTGCAACTCATGCTAAAAGCTTAGCATGCGTGGCAATAGAAGCACATATGATCTTAGTAGCGGGGTCGCGATAGCTCAGTCGGTAGGACATTGAACTCTTGATCTAAAGGTCATCGGTTCGACTTCCACAGCCAGCGGGATTGCCAAGTCAACCCGCGACCAATCGGCGCAATAAGGTGGCGACTCTATATTGGCTAGCAGTTGAATGGGTCGTAAAAGAATCCAAGGTTCGAAGATTGCACTCGCGATTATAAGGAATGTTGCGGTGCTCTATTGTAGCGAGCATAATTTGTGGGTGCCGAAAACCCAAACGGGCATTTGTGTTTCTCCAGTGCTGACTGTCGCCGTGGGCTATTACCCCGGGTGTGGGCTGGCCCGTGCCGTCAGCGGGAGTGCTCCTCGGCCGTCAGTAGCGAGACAGTGCGTGAGCCTCGGCTGATGCCCTGTGTTGCGACTCCTGGGAATCTCCCCAACTCGGCCGACGGTCCATGCCGTTGCCGGGTGGGACCGTTGTATCCAAATGCTGTGCTAGTTGTGTGTCGGGTTATTTGTGGTTCGGCGCGGTGGTTATTGCGCTGTTGTCGTTCTTTGAAAGAAAGAGGTTTCGTAAAACTGACGCAGCTCCGGTCTGCCTACCCACCTAGTACTCGCACCGCCGTTAAATTATATCTGAATGGCATTTGAAAACCAATGTGCTGACCAAATATGCAAAATGGCGTCCGCGTGATTTCACAGTCTACCTGCTGCCTGTGTGTGCGCAAACATCCCGTGGATGTCTCGGATTTTTTAGACGCATATCCGCAACGACACAGGCGTCTACCAAGGTTGGAAGCATAGCACTCTCCTGGATGTTTGTCATCCAAAACATGTGCATTCCCCTCTTCGGCCAAGTATATTTTTTTGTGGCCAAGAAATGGATTTATTTTTTGCTAACTGCAAACGCATTGCTGTTTGGTAAGCATGCGTAAAACCGACCGAAATGTACAAATAGGAAGTTTTCGATGCTAGAACAGAACAAAATGGCTCCAGATTGGTACGTCACACCTCTGACATTGCATGTGTTTCGAGCGCTCTGCCAGACGCTGGTTTTTCGCCAGACCAGCTGGCGTGCTGGCCGTGCTGGCTGACTGTCAGTACTGGCTTAGGTAATCACTGATAAAGAGGGCGATGCATGGGCCATATGTCGAGTATGGACGATCGTTGAACTCCAGATTGTGTATTCGCGATTGGAAATGCGCAATCGAGGGATGAGTTGAAGATCCGCCGGGTGTACGAGTCATGAAGAAAAGGAAGAGAGGAAAGAATATATTTAAGTCTGGTGGATCGGAAATCATCGTTGCACCGATCTGCTGCATTTTGTTGTGATATTTGTGTAGTAGTAGCTCAATGCGCAATGTTAGGGGGCGGGGTGATGAAATCACACCAGAAGTGTTTGGATCATTGAAAATGACCAGAAGTTCCCTTCCTTGCATTGAGTTGCTTGCCGGCATGAAATAACCTTGTAAAATGCATGATGTCTTTGGTAGGGCATTTATGGTTGTCATACACGCACGTGGTGTCCTCCGGTCAAGTGATTGCATTATGACATTGAACACATTTCGGTAGGTCTGTCGAAAACCACACCGCGTATTGAAACCAATGACGGCGGCTGCCCCTCCTCCGATAGCATTGCGAACCGATTCGTGGCGAGCCTTCACCAGGGTTGGAAAATTGGGCTGTTCCTGGATTTTTGTCATCCGTAGCATTATCCTCTCCGGAAAATTATCCTCACATTTTTATCATTCGAAGGTTGAATGATGCTATTTGACAATTAACTGTTCTGTGACAGTGCTCAAGATTCACTGGGAAGTACAAGCTAAGATTCTGATGTTACAGGCTTGAATAAAAATATCCTCTCCAATGTTTGATTACCCAACAATTTTCCTTTCGACATCCAGGATTGCAAAGCACAAATCCAACCCTGGCCTCGACTCTCGCCCGCGGTGGCCGCTTTCGGCAGTGCACGGCCTAATTGGTGGACACCGCTAAATCTACATATCGCTGGGGCCCTCCACCCCGCCAGACCTGGTCGCTGTTCTGTACAGCGCACAGCGCACACGTGACGCGCGCCAGTACTGCCTACCGACCGCCAGCAGCGGCAACACTGCGCTGCACGCGCCCGGGGCCGTAACGACAGTGACGTGACGTGACGTCACCGGGGCCGTGACGACAGGGACGTGACCCGGCCGGCACTGTCGCCGACTGGCCGCGCTCGTCACACGGGACTAGATATCGGATCACACTGTCGGCGCGCGCGCGCGCCCGTCCGACGGCCGGGAGGTGGCGGTCCTCGGCGGTGGTGACGGAGGCCGGGACCCTGTCGGAGCGCCACAGTAGCCGTGCCGGGCCGGCGTCGTAGCCCTGTCCGGGCTCCATCGGGGGACATTGCGCTGGTGCTGGGGACCCAGTCGGGTAGGCGATCCGTCTGCCGGGCTACCGCTCGCGATGGCGGCTGGGGCGACGCGTTTCCCTGACTTTGGTGGAGTGCTTCGCCGGCTGGGCGAAGCACTCCACGCCCGTGCCCACGATAGCGGCGGCTGCCGTGTCGTGGGTGGCTGTGACTACGATGCACTCAGCAGCTGAGGCCGTATGGCGTCGCCTGGCCGTCAGCCTAACCACTGGGCTGTGGACGGCCTCAGTGACGTGGGCCTCACGTTCCCTGTATGCGAGCACAAATGAAGAGCGAGCAAGTGAACGTCGATCGACATTGTCGGACGACCGCCGACCGCGGACCGACGTTGTCCGACTACCGACGTTGTCCGCCGATCGCCGACCGCGGACCGACGTTGTTCAACTACCGACGTTGTCCGCCGATCGCCGACCGCGGACCGACGCTATCCGACGACCGCTGTCACGCTGTCAGATGTCACGCTGCTGCTGTGACGTGACGCCGGCTCGGGACCGCCTTCGGAAGCTGACCCCGCCGCCCGGACAGCGCCATCGGCCAGGCGTGTGCCGAGACCGCTGGCGGCCGGCCACCGCGCCCGCCTGCCTGCCGCCGTCACAGCGGCAGCTCCGGCTGATCGCCGTCACGCCACCAGACGTCACGGCGACGCGTCAGCGGGCGAGCACGGCGGCCTGCGCCAGCAGGCCGGCCCACACCTCGCGCGCCGTCGGCAGGATGAGGCGCGGCGGCAGCAGGAAGCCGTAGCGGCCCCGGTCGCGCGCCTCGATGGCCACGCTGTGCGTGACGCCCGCCTTGTACGCCCAGTCGGTGCTGGTGCCGCTGTCCAGGTAGAGCAGGCGCGACGAGATGCCGTACCGGTACGACACGCCGTTGACGGCCTTCATGGCGCGCGTGGCGCGCCGGCCGACGCGCCGTTGCTGGCGCACGTGCGGGCTGGCCAACCAGCTGTTGCCGTACGGGATGAGCCACAGCTGGCCGTACGAGTGCAGCGAGTTGAAGGCGGCCAGCCGGCGGCGGTCGCGCAGCACAGCGTCGCGCACGGCGCGCGACTCGCGCTCCGAGAACGGCCGGTAGCCGGGGAAGGTGGCGCCGCACTCGAGGAACGTGACGCCGAACGTGCCCCAGCGTGCGGCGAAGTTGCGGTTGAGGTCGACGCCGGTGCAGTAGTGGCCGGGCCGTCGGTTCTTGCGCCACAGCCGGTCGTGCGTGTGCGTGTACACGTAGCCGTCGGGGTTGACGACGGGCAGCACGTGCCAGTCGTAGCGGCTCAGCCAGCGCCGCGACGCGCCCACCAGCTGCGCCAGCACGTACAGGCAGACGGCCGGCGACACCCACTCGCGCGCGTGGATGCCGCAGTCGAGCCACATGACCGGCTTGTCGGCCGGCGCCGCCGCGTCCTGGCGCAGCCGCACCAGGCGCAGCGGGCGGCCCTCGTGCGTGCGCCCGATCACCTCCGTCCGCACGTGGTCCGGGTGGCGGGCGGCCAGCGCCGCCACGAACGCCTCGATCTCGCCGAACGTGTGGTACACGTCGAGTCGGAAGCCGTCGAGCGCGGCCGCGTCGTCGGCGCCGTCCAGCGAGTTACCTGGCCGGCACTCGGCCGCCCGCCGCCGGTTCTCCGACGTCTGCGCGTCGATCAGCCGCTGCACGTCGGCGATGCGCACGCTGAACGGCAGCCAGCTGGCGGTCAGCTGGCTCTCGAGGCGGGCGGCGGCCGCCGGCGCCGCCCGCAGCTGCAGCGGGCCGCGCGTGTCGTCCTCGTTCCACAGCTCGTAGCCGCCGGTGGCGGCCAGTCGGCGCAGCAGGCTCGCCTGCGACGCGTTGGCCACCGTCACGTCGTACACCCGGTGCCTGCCGGACAGAGGGGCGAGTGAGACGTACACCTGGTAACTGCCGGACAGAGGGGCGAGTGAGACGTGCACCTGGTAACTGCCGGACAGAGAGGCGGCGTGTGGCGTGCACCCGGTACCTGCCGGACAGAGAGGCGAGTGAGACGTACACCTGGTAACTGCCGGACAGAGGGGCGAGTGAGACGTACACCCGGTGCCTGCCGGACAGAGGGGCGAGTGAGACGTACACCTGGTAACTGCCGGACAGAGGGGCGAGTGAGACGTAAATAAAGAGTAGACGTACACCCGGTGCCTGCCGGACAGAGGGGCGAGTGAGACGTACACCTGGTACCTGCCGGACAGAGGGGCGAGTGAGACGTACACCCGGTGCCTGCCGGACAGAGGGGCGAGTGAGACGTACACCTGGTAACTGCCGGACAGAGGGGCGAGTGAGACGTACACCCGGTGCCTGCCGGACAGAGGGGCGAGTGAGACGTACACCTGGTAACTGCCGGACAGAGGGGCGAGTGAGACGTACACCCGGTGCCTGCCGGACAGAGGGGCGAGTGAGACGTACACCTGGTAACTGCCGGACAGAGAGGCGGTGTGAGGCGTGCACCCGGTACCTGCCGGACAGAGAGGCGAGTGAAGCGTGCACCCGGTACATGCCGGGCAGGGGGTGGCGTGAGGCGTGCACCCGGTACCTGCAGGACAGAGGGATAGAAGGAAATGGAAATTGCTAACAAGACGTCGGGGCTCACCGATAAACAGTATCACAAGCAAACAAGATGCATTGAGCGTGTTCAAGCACCTGCTGCAGCCTGATCGATCCAGAGTACCCTTGTTAGCGTAATCACAAAGCTGTGCAGCGTCGGATATTTCACACTTGCAGGTCGGCTAGCACCAGAAGTCAGGCGACATGGTTGTTCCGTTTCGCACGCGTGTGTGGCCTGGCGCAATGTTTGACCGTGAAGTTGGCTTGACTGGCGTCAGCTGTGCTCACGGAACAAATACGGCGGCGGTGCGTGCGGTGTGCTTGATGGTTGGGCTCCAGGAAGGGCGTATTGATATCGAGCCACGGCATCTGCCACTTGTTGTCTTATTGGCCATGTGTTTATGTCTGTCGGACCGGAGTGATTGATTGCTGAGACGCTGGGTATGATTTCGTTGTTGGTCCGCGCTTCCACTGCATGGGCCCTTTTCTTGTGTTCTTGTTTGTTTCTTGGTATGCGGCGTGTTTGCTCCGGTAATTTGGATATTAGTGGCCGGACGATCGTGGCCCCCCTGATTACCTCGGTACCCAGCCGGTACTCCTACAGTACGGCTGAGCATGCTCTGGCTGGGTAAATAGCTAGCCGATCGTGGTCTCCCTGGTTACCTCAGTGCTCCACTGGTACTCCTACAGTACGGCCGAACATGTTCTGGCTGGGTAAATAGCTAGCCGATCGTGGTCCCCCTGGTTACCTCAGTGCTCCGCTGGTACTCCTACAGTACGGCCGAACATGTTCTGGCTGGTAAATAGCCGGAAGATCGTGGACCTCCTGATTACCTCAGTAGCCCGCTAGTACTCCTACAGTACCGCCGAACATGCTCTGGTTGGGTAAATACGTCGCACACATGATTATTTGCCAGCGCGCGCTGCTCTGGTACTTCGTGTCGACTGTGGTTTGATATCGCCCTTGTGTCCACTCATTACACACTTGGACCATCGACGATGCCGACAGTTTTCGGTGGCGTGCTGGCCGTTTCTCCTCATTCGGTGCGTCACCGTCGTCGATTCGTACAGCGTCCAGCGCCTGTGTTCGCCTGTGGTGTGCGTCCAGCGGCGTCCAGTTAGACAACTCGGCTGGTGAAGTGAAACGCGACGGACTGTGTCCGGGAGTGGGGAGTTCGGTCAGTGAGACCGTTCGTCGTCCTGAGATGCTGTGCCTGCCATTAGCGAATGATGCCACCTGGTGCCGCTGATGCGAGTCGCCGATGATCAGCCACAGGAAGAGGATAGTGAAGTGCTTCCACCCCACCCCCAAATGTGTCTGAAGCCATTGAACAACTACGTTGGGGGGACGAGTGGTCTAGGGGTAAGATGCTCGTCTCACAATCGAAAGGTTGTGGGTTCGAGTCTCACCTGTCGCTACTCTTCGCCCGCGACCAATCGGCGTGAGAGATTGGCGACGCTACATGACTCAACGGTCGACGTGTCGTAAAACCAATGACCAACCAACAACTACGTTGGCTGGAGACCAGGGAGGTGGACCACATAAAAATCCTTCAATTCAGAAGCATTCTAAATTTCGCTGGCAACCAGCGACATGCTACGATCAAGCAAGGAACACTCGATCACTTTTTAAGGCAACTGTAACTGATGATGGATGCAACTGCCGCCGTGGGTTTGTGCGGACACCGCGTTACGTGACGCTACAGCCGGCGCCACCGTGGGTTTGTGCGGACAGCGCGTTACGTGACGCTACAGCCGGCGCTGCCAAACGTGGTCGTTCCCTGCGCACCATTGAGAGTGGTCGGCGCGTGGCATCACTCGGTGGTGCTCCCGGACCGTCCCCAGGAGACTCAACCATCAGCTGACGGCTGCTGATGATAGCTACTCCAATGGAGTAGCTATCATCAGCAGCCGTCAGCTGATGGAGTACACCGAAACCCCGATTTTACGCGCCCCGATTGAACGCGATGAGTCATTGGATTATTTTTACTCTTTCCGGAACTGAACAGTTCTTGGTGAGTTAATTTTGTGTTTCGGCGGAGGAAAGTGTATCGGTTTTGGAGCCACAAGAAGAGGATAATGAAGTGCTTCCACCCCACCCACAAAAGTGTCTGAAGCCATTGAACAACTCCGTTGGCTGGTGGGTCCAGATTTATAATCTTCCTTATAAATGTTGTGTGTCGACTAAGCTTCAGACGCTGCAGTACCGAATATTGAACAGATACATACCTACACAAAAGTTTTTGTATGATACAAAAATAGTCAATTCACCGCAATGAAAGTTCTGTCCCGAACAAGACAGCATAAGTCACTTTTTCTGAGATGTCTGTCAGTAGGGCCATTTTGGCGGCAGTTGATAGCCAGGCTGGGTAGATTGAGCAGAAACCGACTGAGATATTGCCCGGAGCACTTACTGTTCGGATGTTTCGATGCTCCTGAGTTTGTGAACTATGTCGTACTTCTTGCAAAGCAATATGTTTTGAATAAGAAGCTGAATTGGATCGGATATATAGAGTTTGAATCGAGGCTTTTCAACCAATATAAAGTTGATGAATGTATTGCAACTGAGGCGAGAAAGCTGGAACAGTTCCACCGCACATGGGGTAGTCTGATGCGGTTATTGTGATGCGGGGCTTTCACAGGATCACTCCTGGCGATCCTGGGTACCAGCTGTCAATATCAATTGGAAAAGCGCTAGGATGAGTTGGTTTCATCTGGGCTGGATTTAGTAGGGCCTGGATCTGCTGGTACATTTGAGATGAATGATCTTGTAATAGATGCGAGAATAATAGAGATATGATGGAACATGGACTGAATGAGATGAGTAGTGGCGACTACGCAAATGTGAACGTATGGGAAGATAAATAATTTGCGTGTACTACTACCGTGATGTTATGTACTGTGTACTGTGTGCTATTGTGTCGCAACTGAAAGACTGTCGATGTGTAATATCATTAATAAATTTATATTTTTAAAAAAATTCCGTTGGCTGGAGACCAAGGAAATGGACCACATAGAAATCCCCAACTCCGAAACATTCTATATTTCGCTCACAGCCAGCGACATGCTAGGTTCAAGCAAGGAACACTCGATCACTTTTTTAATACAACTGTAACTGATGATTGCTAATACTCTTCAATGTTTTATTTCTTGTTTTGTTGATTAAAAAGCTTTACTGATTGATTGATTGATTGATTGATTGACAACTTTATTGATTTGTGCTTTGATTTCTACTTTAACAACAACGATTTATTCGCGGAATTATTGTTTTAGTTCAATGGTAGTTTACTTGACAGAAGGTAAACGTGCAATACAAAAAAAAACCAGATCCAACAGGGCGAACATAGGGTTATTTTACTATGTTTGATCAGCATTGGGTGAGTGAATGCTGCTTTTCTTGACCCCCGATTTAGCGCGACACCGTGTTTTCGCGAAGACATGTGGACCTCAACGATCGCGTTATACCGGGACTGCAATGTAGTGCACTCCAAGTGAGACAAGTATCGCAGATCAGTCCGCCGCCTGCGGTGGGCTACTCGACTTCGAACTGAAAGGAGCTGAGCGGTACGGCTATTACTGGTTTCGTCCTTTAACCCTATTACGGTAGGGCTCTGCTAGACCTGAATCTATGCAGGGGGCGGATTCCGCCCCCCCCCCCGCCCCTAGAATCTCGGAATCCATTAGGACGATTTTTAAACTGAATAGCTCAAGCGAATTCTGCTGATCTAATCTACATTTTTAATATGTCAAAATGTCAATTTTTGCAATGGCGAAGACACGTGGCAAAAAATGGGGGAAAGGTAATGCAAACCATTTGGGACTGTGTTTGTGTCTTACTTCGCTAAAAATATGCATGTGAGTGCAATTTACTCTTAGTGATTCAAAACACCATTTGATGTCCGAACACGTACATATAGAACAGCTATGTTCTAGCTGTCTAGCTGTCATTGTTCAAGTCATTGGGCGCATAAATGGCTCTGCAGTCAAGGCACGCCCCTAAACCCAAATCATTCATAAATAGAACGGCTGGCAGCGTAGCCAGGAAGCTAAAATGGGGGATATCATCTGTTGTTCATTGCTGGCACTACTCGCAGCCAGTGTCACAGATACCTGTTGTTTTGTCATTATCACATTGCATCAATGTTTACTGGGAGGTTTTTCATCAGAGGTGTCGCCAGGAAATCATACTGGGATAGAACCCTGACTAGTGGCGGATCCAGGAATTTTCATGTGGGGCATGTTTTCCTCGGAGGAGCTATTTGGAGTTTTCAATTCGGTGGCAAAATGTGTTTACCGGACCGATGCACAGCGGGCCAGGAGCCAGATCTAGCGCGACATAATTGGTTCCAGTTGCTTTTTCGTTCTTTTCAATATGAAGCATACACCAAACTATTCCAAATTGACCATGGAACATGAATGTGGCACTAGGTATTCAGTTAATATACCCAATGTCCATGCAAGCATAACATTCCATAATCAGGAACTTTGCATGACGGATTGGAAAAGGAATTACGGCCTTATGAAATCGGCTTGTATTAATACGGGAAAACGAAAATATTGGAACAGGTTTTTTTTGTATTGTGCGTGTTTTTGTGTCATAATGAGACATTGACCTTATGATAAAAGGGATTGAAAAAATATAAAAATGTCTTTGGTACAACTTAGCGCAATTTAAAGGACTAATACAAATAACCGCACATGAGGGTTAGGAATTATTCTCCCGAGCCGATCTCATTAGTACCGCCAGGTACCGCGACAATTAGAGCATCATCGTGTTTTCCAATAAAATAGCTTTCCAAGACAGGTCCACTTCCTGCTCCAATCTGCTACCTTCTGTCTGAGAAGCAAACATGTGATCGAGGTCGCCCTCCGGTCTAGTGATGCCGTGTGGCCCTGAGTTCCGCGAATGATCAATTCTGGTCGAAGCGCCCTAAAGCCCTTAGTCCAAATCCGACGCAAAGGATAAATCCCAAGCTGATGCATGAAGGAGTATGGAGACGAAAAACGGTTCTTTTTTGTTACTGGCAGAAAACCCGTTTACCGCCAGTAAGGAGGCGGAAAACGGGCTTTTGTTGACGCATTTTTTTATTTCTGGACTTACCTTGAACTTGTAGGAGGGCGCAGAGTAAGCGCAAACACGTTTGGTACGTGCAAGACGGATGAAATACGGATCAACTTCGCCTTTTCCATTGGGCGACAGCATTATCAGCAACCATAGAAAGCGACACTCTTTGACCATGTTCTGTGTGTTATTGTCTAGGCTACCAGCACAAAATTTGTACATGTACTTACACGCTCACACGGGTGACTGCAGACAACATTGAATTAAAAAAAGTATGGATACACGCGCTGGCCCCTGGCACAGCTATATCATTTGGAAACGATGCTTCGACACGCACAACTCCTCACTGACACTACACTACTGCTGCTGCTGATGCTGTCACTGCTGCTCGTGACGCCTCCATGCACATGACTCCCTGTCGACACTGCTGTCCAGCTCCCGCTCGGCGGGCCACTGGGATCATATAACTGCTTCACACACACAAGGTTGCAGGTTGGAGCAGGAAAGTGGACCTGCCTCGGAAATCCAATTTATTGGGGAACATGATGATGCTGAAATTATCGCGGTTCCTGGCGGTACTCAAATGATGGGCTCTACCGAAGTTTTGTTAGCCACTTCTGTGGCCATGTGTGTGAGTCCTTAAACAATTTGCGCTAAAAATCTACCAAAGAAGAAGAAAAAACTTGTTTCCTTTACTTTTATCATCGAGCCATGCCACATTCGAACGCAAAACGCGCACAATGCAAGAAACCTATTTCAATATTTTCGTTTTGCCCTAAATGTAAGCCGATTTCATGACGCACTGATGCCTTTCCCACTGCAGCGGACAAAGTTTCCTGTTTCGTGAATTTGTATGTTTACATGGGCGAATTCACTAAAAAGAAAACTATTGTCAGATTCATGTTCCATGGTCAATTACGAACAGTTTGATGTATGTTTCATATTGATACCGAAAAGTCACTGAAACAAATTATGTCGCGCTAGCCCGGGCTCCTGGCCCTTTGTGCGATAGGGGGAGGGACGCTTGCATTCGAGCACACTGAAAGGCGCCTTTTCGTCTCAAAGGAACGCCTTTTCCTTTGAGAGGGGCGACTTTGGCTGAAGAATACGTTGAGCGTATGTATGTATGTTCTGAATACTTCTCGTCATCTGGATCCGCCACCAGGAAAATGTCTGACTCCGCCACTGCTTGTGATGCATCATTACCGTTTGTCCTGCTCCGCCCTCCAAACTGTCTGACTCCGCCACTGCTTGTGATGCATCATTACCGTTTGTCCCGCTCCGCCCTCCAAAATGTCTGACTCCGCCACTGCTTGTGGTGCATTATTACCGTTTGTCCCGCTCCGCCCTCCAAACTGTCTGACTCCGCCACTGCTTGTGATGCATCATTACCGTTTGTCCCGCTCCGCCCTCCAAACTGTCTGACTCCGCCACTGCTTGTGATGCATCATTACCGTTTGTCCCGCTCCGCCCTCCAAACTGTCTGACTCCGCCACTGCTTGTGATGCATCATTACCGTTTGTCCCGCTCCGCCCTCCAAAATGTCTGACTCCGCCACTGCTTGTGGTGCATTATTACCGTTTGTCCCGCTCCGCCCTCCAAACTGTCTGACTCCGCCACTGCTTGTGATGCATCATTACCGTTTGTCCCGCTCCGCCCTCCAAACTGTCTGACTCCGCCACTGCTTGTGATGCATCATTACCGTTTGTCCCGCTCCGCCCTCCAAACTGTCTGACTCCGCCACTGCTTGTGATGCATCATTACCGTTTGTCCCGCTCCGCCCTCCAAACTGTCTGACTCCGCCACTGCTTGTGATGCATCATTACCGTTTGTCCCGCTCCGCCCTCCAAACTGTCTGACTCCGCCACTGCTTGTGATGCATCATTACCGTTTGTCCCGCTCCGCCCTCCAAACTGTCTGACTCCGCCACTGCTTGTGATGCATTATTACCGTTTGTCCTGCTCCGCCCTCCAAACTGTCTGACTCCGCCACTGCTTGTGATGCATTATTACCGTTTGTCCCGCTCCGCCCTCCAAACTGTCTGACTCCGCCACTGCTTGTGATGCATCATTACCGTTTGTCCTGCTCCGCCCTCCAAACTGTCTGACTCCGCCACTGCTTGTGATGCATCATTACCGTTTGTCCCGCTCCGCCCTCCAAACTGTCCGACTCCGCCACTGCTTGTGATGCATCATTACCGTTTGTCCTGCTCCGCCCTCCAAACTGTCTGACTCCGCCACTGCTTGTGATGCATCATTACCGTTTGTTCCGCTCCGCCCTCCAAACTGTCTGACTCCGCCACTGCTTGTGATGCATCATTACCGTTTGTCCCGCTCCGCCCTCCAAACTGTCTGACTCCGCCACTGCTTGTGATGCATCATTACCGTTTGTCCCGCTCCGCCCTCCAAACTGTCTGACTCCGCCACTGCTTGTGATGCATCATTACCGTTTGTCCCGCTCCGCCCTCCAAACTGTCTGACTCCGCCACTGCTTGTGATGCATCATTACCGTTTGTCCTGCTCCACCCTCCAAACTGTCTGACTCCGCCACTGCTTGTGGTGCATCATTACCGTTTGTCCCGCTCCGCCCTCCAAACTGTCTGACTCCGCCACTGCTTGTGATGCATCATTACCGTTTGTCCCGCTCCGCCCTCCAAACTGTCTGACTGCGCCACTGCTTGTGATGCATTATTACCGTTTGTCCTGCTCCGCCCTCCAAACTGTCTGACTCCGCCACTGCTTGTGATGCATTATTACCGTTTGTCCCGCTCCGCCCTCCAAACTGTCTGACTGCGCCACTGCTTGTGATGCATTATTACCGTTTGTCCTGCTCCGCCCTCCAAACTGTCTGACTCCGCCACTGCTTGTGATGCATTATTACCGTTTGTCCTGCTCCGCCCTCCAAACTGTCTGACTGCGCCACTGCTTGTGATGCATCATTACCGTTTGTCCCGCTCCGCCCTCCAAACTTTCCGTCGGCAACGTAAGTGATACTGCTTTAAGAAAACCGGTCACCTGTTGCAATGTCCTCCTTCTGGATCCGCCTCTGAATGATTAGGCTCAAAATAGGTATTTCCGTACGTAAGCAATATAGTATGAGCAGTTTAGGTACAAATTATAATCATATGAACAGTAAAAGAATCACAATATTCAGATGCACGTGCTGTTCCTAAGTGTTCGCAAAAAAAAATCCGTCAGAGGTGTCTCTCAGTATTTGCACCTGTAGCCGTCTCTATAGTCTCGAAATTAACATTTTGTAACCGTGTATAGAAAGAAAGTTAGGAAAGTCACCGAGCTTCACGCTCTTATCACAATGAGTTAGGGAACGGCACGCGAAAAACCACGGGGGCGGAATCTGCCCCACCCCACCCCCTCCCCCACCAGAATATGGTTAATGTGACGTGGCAAAATAGCAATGTCATGCGTTCGCCCGAGGCGCGGGTAGGGGTGGGGGTGGGGAAGAGGAACTGGGCCTTACGGGTGGGTGCCCTGGAACATCTCAATTTTAGTAGTGCACGGTGAGGCTCGGGTAGGAGCGGGGAAGAGGCATCGCGCCTTGCCGGTGCCCTGGGACCTCTCCTTCATTGTAGTAGTCCACGGTGGATCCGGATAGGGACGGGAAGAGGCATCGGCCTTACCGGTGCCCCGAGGCCTCTCCTTCATTGACAGACAGACATGTATTAAGGCCATCCACAATTAACTCGTGGCTATTACAGCCTCACGTCATGCAAATAAAAAGAGGTCGGCAGAAGTATCATACATTCAGATATCGTCTACAAGCAGTCATAAAAGCAGACACATAAATAAGGCGCTAAGTGCCTCCACAATCCGGGTTCCTACGCAGGTGACGCTTTAGGTGCGGTCCAAACAGGTGGATGGGTAGCCGCGTCAGATCGGGCGGAAAGGCATTGTATTGTCTAGCCGCGCGACTACAAAAACGTCGCTTGCCCATGTTGGTTCGCGATCTGGGCACGTGCAGATCGCTGTCTTGCCGGGTGGTCCTGTGGCGTTGTAGTAGTGCACGGTGGGTTCGTTTATCATCCGGTTTTATATCCAAAAGTATATCGGCGCTGCTATGAAAGACAGATGCATTTTTAATGCAACCAATTTGACCGGTGAATATCGCCAAGGGCAAATATCGTGAATATCGCACCAGGTGCTACGTGATCGGCCGTGACCATGGTGTCTGGAATGGATTCAGAATCTGCCGCTCGCTTTCGATATGTAAAAAAACAATTGAATCGTCTGAGGGCCTGGGGTGACAATGACCCCGTTTACGTGAGCAGGTCAGCCGTAAACGGAAATATCCGATCCGGTCGAAACGCAAAAGTTCCGATCGCGATATTTGCGATTTGGCGGCTGACGCAATGTGGTGAAAAGCGCCGAATATTTGGCGCTTTTTTGCGCTTCTTACGCACTTGCTTTGAGCAACGGCGCACACAGGCAATAGGTATCATCAGTGATCCACGTAGTTAGATGTTGTTGGGCAAAGAGATAGAGAATCGGCGTATCTGGGAATTCGAAGGATTTTGGTGACAGGAGCAGTGACGATAACGATTGGTATCTAGCTGATGCAGAGATGGGTATTGAAGCAGGATTGCGCGTGGCCCAAGCTGCATTCATGGTTTGGGTCTGTGGACAGCACCTAGTTGAATGCCAGAGAAGCTTTACGGTCTTCATGGCATGTACGACGGTAGGAAGCGCAAATTTCAGGCTGTTGCGCGGGTGAAGGCGGATCATCATGAATCACCTGATGGATAAAACGTTTTCACAAATCCGCAAGTTAGAACACTCCGCCAAATCGTAAAACTCACGGTTGGAGCACGCACTAATAACCTGACGCCTCAGCGCCGCTTTGAGCTGATACGTGTCTGATTTTTTTGTTTGTTTCATAACTAGATTTGGAATTAGAATTAAAAACAAGACGTTTATTTTTCGTAATTATCCTAAAATTACTTAAACCTCAGCAGAGAATAGCTCCAAGAAGTGTCATGTCCCTTGCAGCCGTACCGTTAATTTGTTCATGATAAGCACCAATCGCAAACTTGCACCCTGAAGCGTAAATTTGCGTTAATTTTTCGCATGTTTTGTTATGCCAAAGCCCGTTTACAAGATCATTATTTTCGCAAATTTTCGTAATCGCATCGTATTCGGAAGTTTTTCGGCTCATGTAAACGGGGTAAGTATCCTGAGTTACCAGTATTTAGCCCTTTTGCGAAGGTAAAGTTGACAGGGACAGTGCAAACTTCCGCCGTGTAAGAACGCGAGGAGCTGTGGTAGACATCCAGTGCATGCTGGCTGAGTCCACGAATCACAAGAGCATGAAGCGGTTTCACCTTCCGTCAGCGTTTGCAAGAAACCAGAGCCGGCGATTGATTGGCCGCCGCAGCCAGATCCCTCCAGTCAATCGGTATGCGCTGGAACGTCGCCACCGCTTTCCCTGCACAGCCAAGTCCTATCACTGCATGGGAAAGTGAAGTATGCATCCATAATCGCGTCGGAATGACGGCTATTGTTGCTATCGGCATGAGCAGGTACTACGGCCGCTCCTCATGCGGGCGGCAGAAGCTGCCGTGCGGCTCTTGCTTTTGCTCCATGTACTGGACACGATTCGCCAGACTGTTGCCGCAGATGTGCGCGGCTCTCGGATCTCGGCATTTCCCTGTCAGTTGCCATGGGTATTCGCCGATTTGCACGCGCATCCGCGATTTCCCACGGGTCCCCTCGGGTATCCGCAGGTCCCCGCGGTTCTCCATGTGCTTCTGAAGTTCTCGACGGATCTCTGCGTATCTCTGCTAATCTTCATGGGCATCTACCGATCTCTACGGGTGTCTGCCGATCTTCACGGATCTGCATATCTCCACGGATATTTGCCGATCTTCACGGGTATCTGCCGATCTCCACTAGTCTGCAGATCTCCACGTCTGAGCGCTTCGAAACGGCACGCACCGCTTTCACCAGCACCGGGGCTGCGCCGCATTCGGTGCATCTTGAGAGTAGTGTGCAGAGCGTGGCATTGCATCTTGTCCGGTGGCCGTATCTCCCGCTCTGGGCTCACATGGCGCCCACCGTTCATTTACAATTCAAAGTCAGGATGTCCTGAGTTTTGATAGCTATGGTCATAAGCTATTGATGTCCGATGTCCGGTAGGAGCTGTCGCTGCAGGTACGCTACACAGGTATATATATATATATATATATATATATATATATATATATATATATATATATATATATATATATATCGAAATGTATATATACATGAGAAGATACAACATGTAATATATAGTATGTCTATTCATAGGTACGGGTAACTTCCGGCTGGCGAAATTTGTTTCTGAACAAAACTCATCATTTCAAATAATTATCTAACAGTAACTAATCACTCTTGTGTAGTATAGGTAATTGATTTTACCTACGCAATGAATAATTAATTGATAGACTTCCCCACTATAACCTGAGCTACAAAGGTTCGGGTCGTATTGTTGTGGAACATGTTGTTAGATAAATCCTGCTGCCTTCTTATATATGGGGCGTCGGCAGTTCAGTGGCTAAGCTGGGCGTCTGGCATGCCAGGGGTATGGAGTTCGATTCCCCACGGTGCCCGCCCTTCCTGCCAGGGTGCGAGGCAGGCGACGCCATATGGCCTCAGCCGCTGAGTGCGTCGTAAAGCCACAACCAAGCGAGCCTTCTTATATATCATATTGCCGCCCGTGAAAAGCGCAGTGTCTTTCAACTCGTACTCTTAAGATTTTCGAAAAATCCCTGCGAAGCAGTTTAAGGCAACTCCAGATATGTCGTCGACGTATTCTTACATGACCAGTGTTAAGAAATATAGACACCAGGCCACAACCTGCTAAGAGAACGATTCGTAAAGTAGTCATCCTATATCCCAATGTCCATGGTTACATTATTGATATCGTTCTGGTTTTTGGTTGTGCCATGGGGACGAGTAGTCTAGGGGTAAGTTGCCCGTCTCACAATCGAAAGGTTGTGGGTTCGAGTCTCACCTGTCGCTACTCTTCGCCCGCGAACAATCGGCGTGAGAGATTGGCGACGCTACATGACTCAACGATCGATGTGTCGTAAAACCAATAACCACCACTGGTTGTGCCATAGGTCATCCAAAGCGAGTCGAGTTCTTGTGGTGATACTGAGAGCATTTGGCAAGCACGGTAGTAAGCTACTGTTTATATATATATATATATATATATATATATATATATATATATATATATATATATATATATATATATATATATATATATATATATAATATGGCTTGATATGACATGCATGCTTGCATGCATGGACATGGTCGAAGCGCCCTAAAGTCCAACTAACTAACTAACTAACTAACGACATGCATGCATGCATGGATGATGTACGCCTGGATTGGAAACTCCGCGTCGGCGCCTTTGATCTGCGCGTATCAGCGGCACCGACCTGCCACCTAGCGGAGGGTAAGTAAAAACACGGAAACGCGGCCAGTTTTAGGCCGTGCGCCTATGGGAGCTCGGGGTACGCATTTCGTATTGGAATTTTTACCAATTTATTCAGCCACCCCAGGAGGATTGCATCTGCCTTTCATAACACAGAATTGATCAAGGAACCTTACCATTCTTTCCTTATTGATTTATTACGCTCCGTTCCGAAGTTGTCGTGATGCGAAGTGAATGCATCTGTGAGAGGGAGCCCATTTCTACGAAAGGGTCGGCCCACCGATGTTGATTTATTAAAAGGATCGGAGGGGGCAAAGTAAAAGAAGGCAATAGAAGGCAATAGGCAAAAAGGCAGACCAAAATGAATAGGGGGTCACATTCCATAGGCTCCCATGTTAGAAGCTGAAATTATTGCGGGTGGGGGAAGCAAGCATTGAGGGGGCAGTTTCACCCTTAAAGATAAGAATGGGCGGTTCTCCTTTCGCCCCCACCCTCCTTGCTCTGTAGATATGTGGCTTATATTTTCCGGTGGAGTGGTTTACGCAACTGAATGGGAGAGTACAGACTTCGGCGTACCCACCAATCCGCAGAGGATTGAGCGGAAGTTCCATGGAGGGTGCAAGCCCCCTACACCATACCACTGACAAATTTATGATTTTGCCAAGGAGTCATTTCTCCAGAGGGCGGCTCTTTGTCCAGAACATTTGGACGGGGTACACTCCGATGTCCCAGAGAGGCACCATTTGTTTTTGTCTGAGGAGTGCCTTTCGCCGAAAAATTCGCGGCGTGCGTTCGGACTCTCACAGGACTGCCGTTCCCAGGCCGAGGAGCGCGTTGCGCTGAGAAATTCCAAGGAGGGGTGCACTGGAGCCTCCAAGAGAGGCGTCCTTCGGGTCATAAGGGGCGCCACTTTCGCTTCCTCCCCTTGGATCAGCCCTTGCAACATACCCTGGCTGGCAACGCCACTACCTCTCGCCGATTCTCTACCACTTGCCAGTCGTTCGACTCAGGGGTGTTGTTTTATATACCTTTGAGAGGAACTGCCACCTTAATGCTTCCTTAACCCACCCCCGCAATTATTTCAACTTCTAACATGGGAGCCAATGGAATGTGCGCCCCCCCAATTCATTTTGGTCTGCCCATTGCCTTCATGTACCCTGCCCCGTCCAATAATTTCAAGATCAAGATAAAGATTCAAGATAAAGATCATCAAGATATCAACAATGGTGGGCCGACCCTTGGGTCGAGGTGGGCTCCCACTCACAAATTTCTTCACTTCGCACCACGACAACTTCTGAACGGAGTGTAATAAATAAATAAGGAAAGAACGGTAAGGTTCCTTGATCAATTCTGTATCATGAAAGGCTGATGCAATCCTTCTGGGATGGCTGAATCAATTTGAAAAAATACGAATACGAAATGCGTACCCTGAACTCCCATAGGCGCACGGCCTAAAACCGACCGCGTTTCCGTGTTTTTACTTACCCTCAGCTGAGTGGGCCGATACGCAAACAGCTGTTGGTTTCCAATCCAGGCGTACATGATCCATGATGCATGCTTATATATGCTAAATGTTTATTATGCATATCATATTATCTACCCCAACGTACAGACTGATTGAAGTAGTGGAAGTAGTTGAAGGAAATATCGGTTGAAGTATTTTCAAAATATATGCATGCAATACTTCAGAGGAAATTTGTACACGATTTTTTAACGCTATAAATAAGGAAACGGGGCAGTGTATCTCACATCTCTCGCCAGACTCTACATGTAAAACTCAAGAGGAAAGTTGTTCACACCATTTTTTTTCGGCTAGAAACAAGAAAACAGGCAAGTGTATCTGACAGATAGACTTCGAGTGAAGTGTATCTGTCATCTCACCTGATTCTACACGATGTGCATCTTTCAAGATTTGCACTGCGACCATTGCTATCTAAAGGAAAGAAACAAGGATTGCGAGTATTGAAACGCGTCACCAGGCATTACATGCAAGGCGGTCCACTGATGTCCGGGAGGTGTACTTTGGTGGCCATGGTGAGTGATATACACTATATTTTATGTTCTCATGTGTCCTCGAAGTATATTTTACTAGGTCTGTCACGAGCGATAGCGAATTCCAAGTGAATTTCGTCATTATTAGTTATCATTATTATTCTTATTATATCATTATTATTATTATTTAAGATTATTATGTATCGTGCGAGCGCAGGCAGCCGTGTGGATTCAGCCGCCGGTCACGTGGCTACGTCACCATGCTGCGTGTCCTGGGTGGAACTCAACGTCAGATTGATGCAGGCAGCTGCGCTGAGTAGTCGTCAGTGGAGCTGTGAGCCGGCGAGGACGGTGGCACGCCGTGGCGCCGATGGTTAGGTTGGACAATTCGACATAGCTGACGTCTGCGGTACTTGCACCGTATTGTACCGCAGACGTGGCGCCGATGTTGGTTGGACAATTCGACATAGCTGACGTCTGCGGTACTTGCACCGTATTGTACCGCAGACGTGGCGCCGATGCTGGTTGGACAATTCGACATAGCTGACGTCTGCGGTACTTGCACCGTATTGTACCGCAGACGTGGCGCCGATGGTGGTTGGACAATTCGACATGGCTGACGTCTGCGGTACTTGCACCGTATTGTACCGCAGACGTGGCGCCGATGCTGGTTGGACAATTCGACATGGCTGACGTCTGCGGTACTTGCACCGTATTGTACCGCAGACGTGGCGCCGATGCTGGTTGGACAATTCGACATGGCTGACGTCTGCGGTACTTGCACCGTATTGTACCGCGGACGTGGCGCCGATGTCGGTTGGACAATTCGACATAGCTGACGTCTGCGGTACTTGCACCGTATTGTACCGCAGATGTGGCGCCGATGTCGGTTGGACAATTCGACATGGCTGACGTCTGCGGTACTTGCACCATATTGTACCGCAGATGTGGCGCCGATGCTGTTGGACAATTCGACAAAGAGTTGTGGGGTTTTTGCCCTTTTTTTGTACCGCAGGTGTGGCGCCGATGCTGGTTGGACAATTCGACATAGCTGACGTCTGCGGTACTTGCACCGTATTGTACCGCGGACGTGGCGCCGATGTCGGTTGGACAATTCGACATAGCTGACGTCTGCGGTACTTGCACCATATTCAGCAAATGAGCGCGATTTTGGCAAGGTGCAGCCTGTCTCAGTTGAAGCGGATTGGTTTTCAATGCGCTTATTCTGAAATTGGAGGCGCCATTTCCCAAAGTTGGCCGAATATGGTGTGCGTGTCTCAAAATTGAATGCACTGTACCGACCTACCGCAGATAATGGTACCTAATTCGGAGCTCATGGACCCACGCCAACATTCGACACAATGAGGTATGTCTGGACCGGCTACCAAGGCAGCCCCGATTGGGCGCGAATGACCAAGTCTGGTCGAAACACCCTAAAGCCCAAATACTCAGCTAACTAAGACAGCCCATTCGCGGTCGATCCACAAGTCTCCGGTGATGTCGGTATGACCCCCGAACCATGTGCCTGTAGCACGGGATCACCACAGCCTGCCTCTTGCCCTCGCTCGTCCGCCGCCCTTAATGGCACGTGACACCGTTTGCGACGCCTCCCCCGGCTTGCATGCCTGCCGGGGCCACGATGGCAAGACCCGTGAAGAGAACAGTAGTCCGTGCACCTGTGTTAAAATAATGATTTATCGTTAGGTGTGAGATGTCGAAACGACTACGGCAGGATGTCGAAATCGCCATGGACATAACATTCTTAAAAATGTGTTAAGTCCTGCAAAGCCAGTTTTGAGACAATTGCGTGCACATCACTGTTCCCACTTTGCGTGTTTTGCGAGGTGCCTAATTTGGCGACACCGATATCAAAGATAACTACACAAATACCTGTGCCATACACTGGTATTGTATGACATGGCACATCATAGTAAATACCTTAACCTAGAATTGTGCTACGGGATGTTCGTTATCACGATCGTGAATGCGTTATGGTGAGCATAAGCATGATGCTTCTAAACGGGATATAGTATGAAACGAGGAATAAGACTTCATAGACAAGCACCAAGAAACACGATTTCCATACTTATTTGGGAAGGATGTCGATTCAGTGTTCAGTAAGTGGTATATTCCACCCAAGTTCGCGAATAATGTATCACTGCCGTGCACTCCTCTGGGGTGCGGCAGTGATGTCTTGTAACGTGTCTCTTGTGACAGCACCGGTCATAGCGGAGCGTGGATGGAGGGCGCAGTGAAGCATGTGGATGTGGAGGTGAATAGGAGAGGGTATGCCGTGGTCAGGATGAGGTGTGCAGTGAATCTGCGCTGAGTTTGCCTGTGGTAGGTGTGGCACGGCACCTGCGGTATGTGTGACCCGTGGTTATGTGTGGTAGACGTACTGACGTCCCGCGCGTGTCACGTGCGGGAGCGTGACTTACCTGTGGTGGGTGTGGCACGGCACCTGCGGTATGTGTGACCCGTGGTTATGTGTGGCAGACGTACTGACGTCCCGCGCGTGTCACGTGCGGGAGCGTGACTTACCTGTGGTGGGTGTGGCACGGCACCTGCGGTATGTGTGACCCGTGGTTATGTGTGGCAGACGTACTGACGTCCCGCGCGTGTCACGTGCGGGAGCGTGACTTACCTGTGGTAGGTGTGGCACGGCACATGCGGTATGTGTGACCCGTGGTTATGTGTGGTAGACGTACTGACGTCCCGCGCGTGTCACGTGCGGGAGCGTGACATACCTGTGGTGGGTGTGGCACGGCACCTGCGGTATGTGTTACCCGTGGTTATGTGTGGCAGACGTACTGACGTCCCGCGCGTGTCACGTGCGGGAGCGTGACTTACCTGTGGTGGGTGTGGCACGGCACCTGCGGTATGTGTGACCCGTGGTTATGTGTGGTAGACGTACTGACGTCCCGCGCGTGTCACGTGCGGGAGCGTGACTTACCTGTGGTGGGTGTGGCACGGCACCTGCGGTATGTGTGACCCGTGGTTATGTGTGGCAGACGTACTGACGTCCCGCGCGTGTCACGTGCTGGAGCGTGACTTACCTGTGGTAGGTGTGGCACGGCACCTGCGGTATGTGTGACCCGTGGTTATGTGTGGCAGACGTACTGACGTCCCGCGCGTGTCACGTGCGGGAGCGTGACACCTGTGGTGGGTGTGGCACGGCACCTGCGTATGTGACCTGTGGTTATGTGTGGCAGACGTACTACGTCACGTGCGGGAGCGTGACTTACCTGTGGTAGGTGTGGCACGGCACCTGCGGTATGTGTGACCCGTGGTTATGTGTGGCAGACGTACTGACGTCCCGCGCGTGTCACGTGCGGGAGCGTGACTTACCTGTGGTGGGTGTGGCACGGCACCTGCGGTATGTGTGACCTGTGGCACATGTACGTGACATGTGGCGGTATGTGTGACCTGTGGCACATGTCCGTGACATGTGGCGGTATGTGTGGCCTGTAGCACATGTCCGTGACATGTGGCGGTATGTGTGGCCTGTGGCGCGCAGCAGGCGTACTGAGGTCCCGTGCGGGAACGTCACTTACCCGCGATAGGTGCGGTGCGGCTCGCCGGCAGTGGTCGCCAGGCCGACGGCCAGCAGCACCGCCGACCACCACATGGCCCTGCACAGTGGCGTCGTGGTCGCGGACGCCCTGCAGACGCCCTCGCCGCAGGGCTGTCGCCGCCCTTCTGCCGCTCTGTGCCGGCATCACGCACGTTTTTGCCGACCGCTCGCTGGGGGCGGTGCGCCGGCGCCGCGCTACACGGAAGAGATCGTTTCGTGCGCTGCACAAGGCGGGCTGTCCCGCACGCTACACGTGAGAGGCCGTCTCGTGCGCTGCACATGGAGACTATCTCGTGCGCTACACAGATGAGACTCTCTTGCGCTACACAGGGAGACCGTTACGTGCGCTACATAGATGAGGCCGTCTCGTGTACTACACATGGAGACTGTAGTGTGCGCTAAGCAGAGGAAACTTTTACGTGTGCTACACAGGGAGACTGTTTCGTACGCTACACAGGGAGACTATCACGTGCGCTGCACAGAGAGACTGTCTCGTGCGCTTCACATATGAGACTGTCTTGTGCGCTACACATGGAGACTCTCTCGTGCGCTACATAAACGAGACTGTCTTGTGCGCTAAGCAGAGGAAACTGTTGCGTGCGCTACGCAGGGAGACTGTCTCGTACGCTACACATGGAGACTGTCGTGCGCTACGCAGGAGGTCGACACACGAGACGGCATGTGCGCACACGGAGACTGTCTCGTGCGCACGCAGAAGGCTGTCTGTACACTACACAGGGAGACTGGCATGTGCGCACACAGGAGACGTCTCGTACGCTACACAGGGAGACTGTCTCGTGCGCTACACAGGAGACGTCTCGACCACACGGGAGACTGTATCGTACGCACACAGGGAGACTGTCTCGTGCGCTACGCAGGGAGACTGTCTCGTGCGCTACAAGGAGACTGTCTCGTACGCTACACAGGAGACTGTCTCGTACGCTACACGGGGAGACTGTCTCGTACCTACACGGAGAGACTGTCTCGTACGCTACACAGGGAGACTGTCTCGTACGCTACACAGGAGACTGTCTCGTGCGCACCAGGGAGACTGTCTCGTGCGCTACACAGGGAGACTGTCTCGTGCGCTACACAGGGAGACTGTCTCGTACGCTACACAGGGAGACTGTCTCGTACGCTACACAGGGAGACTGTCTCGTACGCTACACAGGGAGACTGTCTCGTACGCTACACAGGGAGACTGTCTCGTACGCTACACAGGGAGACTGTCTCGTACGCTACACGGGGAACTGTCTCGTACGCTACACAGGAGACTGTCTCGTACGCTACACAGGAGACTGTCTCGTACGCTACACAGGGAGACTGTCTCGTGCGCTACACAGGGAGACTGTCTCGTACGCTACACGGGGAGACTGTCTCGTACGCTACACAGGGAGACTGTCTCGTACGCTACACAGGGAGACTGTCTCGTGCGCTACACAGGGAGACTGTCTCGTGCGCTACACAGGGAGACTGTCTCGTGCGCTACACAGGGAGACTGTCTCGTGCGCTACACAGGGAGACTGTCTCGTACGCTACACAGGGAGACTGTCTCGTACGCTACACGGGGAGACTGTCTCGTACGCTACACGGGGAGACTGTCTCGTACGCTACACAGGGAGACTGTCTCGTGCGCTACACAGGGAGACTGTCTCGTACGCTACACGGGGAGACTGTCTCGTACGCTACACAGGGAGACTGTCTCGTGCGCTACACAGGGAGACTGTCTCGTACGCTACACGGGGAGACTGTCTCGTACACTACACGGTGAGACTGTCTCGTGTGCTACACAGGGAGACTTGTCTCGTGCGCTACACAAACGAGACTGTCTCGTGCGCGAAGCAGAGGAAACTGTTACGCGCGCCACATTTCCACACCAGCATATCGCGAAAGGAACATGTATGAGCTGAGGAAGTCAATACCACCACACGCAACAGTGGTGTTCGTCGGATTAAATCGCATGCTGCATGCCATGCATCTACCAAGCACTCAACTTGAAGTCAACAACAAGCGACTTGGAAAAGAAGTGCGCATCGTAAGCAGCACTTCACGCCGTACTCACCATCGACAACACGTGTGCGACACGTGCGCTACAAAACGCGTGCTCACCATGTGTAGTCAGCGCGGTTAGTCAGCGCGTGCTCACCATGGGTAGTCGGCACGTGCTCACCATGAGTAGTCGGCACGTGCTCACCACCATCAGTCAGATTCTTGTCCGCAGTCAACGACACCCATAATGCGCAGCATGTCATAGCACGTCATAGCACGCCAGCTACCGAACTCATACCCACGTGCGTCACCAAATACATACAACTAGCACAGACATCATGCATGCGTAGCGTGCTTGGTGTATGAATAGCTGGACAAATGGCAGCACATACAACATGCATGCGTAGCGTGATTGGTGTATGAATAGCTGGACCGTGGCAGCGCAGACAGCATGCATACATTGCGTGATTGGTGTATGAATAACTGGACACGTGGCATTTTATCAGGCAGGAGTGTTTACAGCTCTGCCGTAGCCGAGCGGTGGCGCAGGTTTGTGCGCCGGTTTTGGCTGCGTTACCGTTCGGTACGGCCGCGTGTTGCCTGCCCTGTGCGTGTGTCGGCACCCAGACGGAGGAGCATTGGTGCACGGCGAGCCGCGTCTCGCCGCCACGTGACGCCTCGCCGGTTTTGGCTGCGTTACCGTTCGGTACGGCCGCGTGTTGCCTGCCCTGTGCGTGTGTCGGCACCCAGACGGAGCATTGGTGGGCGGCGAGCCGCGTCTCGCCGCCACGTGACGCCTCGGCCCGCGTCGGCCCGCGTTGTGCCGTCAGCTGTGCGCAGCGCGCACGTTGGGCACGTCGGTGGCTCAGTGGTTATGCTGATCGTCTGGTAAGCCAGAGGTACGTGGTTCGATTCCCCGCGATGCCCGCCCTCCTGCCAGGGTGAGAGGCAGGCGGCGCCACGTGGCCTTAGCTGCTGGGTGGCCACGTGGCCCTAGCTGTGTCGTAAAGTCACAACCGGCAGCACGGACGTTGGTGAACAACCTGCCCACGGCAGCTCCACTTCAGGGGGCACGGGCGCGGCGTCCCCACCACACAGTTTCTCGATTGCAGCTTGCTGTGCACTCACGGTATTGCACGTACAGAAACATCAAGCTTCTGCAGACCATTACAAACCGTCGTGTGTGCGGCAGCCTGTTGGTGTTTTGTCTGCCAGCGTGGGACGAAAAATTATTGATGTTCCATTTGCGCGTCGTGTCGTTTTGCCACTTGTACAGATGTCGTAGGTTATCGGTGAGATGGCCGTGGGCAATAGGTGTTGGTCCCACACATCAAGCCAGGGGATTATATTCCTCGAAAGGGCTCCTTGTCATCAGCTGCACACACCAGCAAAAATGTATATGCATGGCCGGGATGAGCTAACCGAAGAGGAGTGCTAAGAGGAGCCTGTTGCGTAAACCCTGAGCCCATCAATAGGCTGCGAAATTCCAGTTCGTTTGCATAATTTTAGCGGATCGTTTCACGTGTCGTCAATGCTCCGACACGGCCGCCCGCAACAGTAGCCTGCTAATGCTGCCCAGTTTTTATCCCAACTTCGCAACCTCTTATCGTCTTTCGAACTCGCCTGTGCCTCTTTGCCCGAGCAAGGCCTAGCATCTCCCTCCGCGTCCCAGGTTCAACACGCGCGCCACTCGGGATATTTCCCAATCCCGCGGCCCACCGGTGAAACAGTGTGGGCGGCGCCATTAGCCGTGATTGTGCATAAAGTGCGTCGAGAACCACAAAATATACAAACAAACAAACAAGCACCTCACTCTGCGGATATGAGGCGCTTGCCCCCTTCAAGCGACCCTCGGAGGAGCCAAGGTGCTGAGGAGACTGCACCTCCAATACTCGATATGACGCACAACACAAAACGCCCTCCACCGTGGTGGAGCCGATGGAATCTCACTCCGAAGCACCAAGCAAAGCGGTGAAGGTACCACCAGAGCCACAGGCGGACGGTGAGTGCGCCCAAGCCTAGAGGGCCAGGGCAGCTCTCGCCATGTGCATCAAAGTGCCCCGCAAGCTCTCCCACTCTGCTCTGCAACCGCCGGAGGCATGCCGGTTTCGGCAACTACTAGTGGAGCGCGGTCGGTGCCTGTGCCGAGCGTGACCCTTCACCGGCAGGAGTTTGAAAGGCGTGCTCGTGACGCCAAGCGGGCGCGTCTTGCGGGCGCTTGTAGGTCAAGCGGGCGCGCGTCTTCTGAAAGGACCCGAGCAGAAGAGGCGGACGAATGCGTCCCCACAAAGGCAGCTACTCCGTCGCCGCGCGGGGCGAGTTGAGGGCCCTTCCCACGCTCCAGCACCGAGGTCTGATTCGACCAAAATGTGTCCACCACCTCCCCTGGGCGGTGTATCCCATGCTCCGTCACCTGGTGGAACTGCGTGCGCCGAAAAGCGCGTTCTTTCCTGGGCGATGTCGCCTCCGGAGGGGTGTCGCCCGGATCGGCCAAGTAACTGACCAACTACGAACGTCCGAGCTAAAGAAATTATTTGAAAACAAAAGAAATGTAACCAGCCAGCTTCTGTAAATGAGAAATGCATTGCTCCGTGATGATGCTCCGAAAAAGACATATTTGCAGTGGAAGCAACGAGAGCAATGTTTTCGCATGGACGAGATCAGCGCGACAGGTGGCGGCCGGGTTGGCCTGATCTGGCTTCCACGATAACGGCTATCCTACCACCGTCTCCCGGGGGGGGCGCAGTCCACGCCGAGAGCGTCCTGCCCTCGCCAGCGTCCCCGCAGTCAAATGGACCCAGTGTTCTCCCTGAGCCGTGTTCTCCAGAACCACTGCTGTGGACCAAGTGCGTTCTCTTGTTGCGTCAAGTGTATGCACGCCGATTTCTCGCCGGCCGTCGCTGTGTTTCGAGAGCGTCGCAAATAATGGAGGCACTGTCCCGGCAACAAAGCGGCACTTGTGCGTGCAGTCCGGTGTGAAAGGCCTGACCCACGCTGTGCATTGACTGAAACCGCGCGCAGGACGGCGAGGCTCCCTCTGCTGGCACACCTGCGGACGTCAGGGTCCCTCGGTCACCGCACGGCCACGTGAGAGGGCGGGCTCCCTATATCAGCACACCTGCGGACGTCAGAGTCACTCCGTCACCACGCGGTCACGTGCGAGGGCAGGCTCCCTCTATCAGCACACCTGCGGACGTCAGGGTCCCTCGGTCACCGCACGGCCACGTGAGAGGGCGGGCTCCCTATATCAGCACACCTGCGGACGTCAGAGTCACTCCGTCACCACGCGGTCACGTGAGAGGGCGGGCTCCCTCTATCAGCACACCTGCGGACGTCAGAGTCACTCCGTCACCACGCGGTCACGTGAGAGGGCAGGCTCCCTCTATCAGCACACCTGCGGACGTCAGGGTCCCTCGGTCACCGCACGGCCACGTGAGAGGCCGGGCTCCCTATATCAGCACACCTGCGGACGTCAGGGTCCCTCGGTCACCGCACGGCCACGTGAGAGGGCGGGCTCCCTATATCAGCACACCTGCGGACGTCAGAGTCACTCCGTCACCGCACGGCCACGTGAGAGGGCGGGCTCCCTATATCAGCACACCTGCGGACGTCAGAGTCCCTCGGTCACCGCACGGCCACGTGAGAGGGCGGGCTCCCTATATCAGCACACCTGCGGACGTCACAGTCCCTCCGTCACCGCACGTCAGCTGGCCAGGACTCGTTGGCTGCGCAGTCGGCTCCGATCAACAGTGGCTGACGTCATCACCGGACATCGACTGCCTGTTGACGTCCAACGGCAGCTCAACGTCACGCACCACAACGGCAACTCAACGTCACGCACCACAACGGCAACTCGACGTCACCGCACGACAACGGCAGCTCAACGTCACGCACCACAACGGCAGCTCAACGTCACGCACCACAACGGCAACTCGACGTCACGCACCACAACGGCAGCTCAACGTCACGCACCACAACGGCAGCTCAACGTCACGCACGACAACGGCAACTCGACGTCACGCACAACGGCAGCTCAACGTCACGCACCACAACGGCAACTCGACGTCACGCACCACAACGGCAACTCAACGTCACGCACCACAACGGCAGCTCAACGTCACGCACCACAACGGCAACTCAACGTCACGCACCACAACGGCAGCTCAACGTCACGCACCACAACGGCAACTCGACGTCACGCACCACAACGGCAGCTCAACGTCACGCACCACAACGGCAGCTCGACGTCACGCACGACAACGGCAACTCGACGTCACGCACGACAACGGCAACTCGACGTCACGCACGACAACGGCAACTCGACGTCACGCACCACAACGGCAACTCGACGTCACGCACGACAACGGCAGCTCGACGTCACGCACCACAACGGCAGCTCAACGTCACGCACCACAACGGCAACTCGACGTCACGCACCACAACGGCAGCTCGACGTCACGCACCACAACGGCAACTCGACGTCACGCACGACAACGGCAACTCGACGTCACGCACAACGGCAGCTCGACGTCGGACTCTGTATCGGTCAGCTGGTATGGAGGATGTTTGATTACAAGCGGGGGCGAAGTCCAAGAGAGTCTACTTCCGTGTGTATGGCACCTGAGCTTACCTGGGACCCCCGGCCGGCCTGACATGGCCGTCACGCTGTTCAAACTGTAATAACAGTTATGTTACGGCGTTTCGCGTTCGATTTTTGTTTTCACTCGGAGTCGGATTTTTTTATTTACATTTTTGCTAATTTTCATCTCGATAGTCGTCATGCAGCCTACTTAATCTGTGCTGAAGCAAAGATATTTGCAGCTGCTTTTTCGCTGGCGGCCGAGTGATGCTAGCAACGCCAAGAAGGTTTTGCATCGCCACTCCTGCGCGTGAGCAGCAGACCGTAAATCTTGCATCGCAGCCGACACTCGTCCGTTCCGGGCGGCGGGTGTGTGAAGTCGGCTTCGTATTCGGGAATTTTGAGCTAAGACTCGGGGAGTGATGACGCTTTTATTTTGGCTTTTAGTGATGCAGTTTGATGAATGTATCGCATTATAAATCATCACTAGCTGTGCATGCGTGCTTGAGCTACATGAGCTGCATCGTGACTGTATGCACACTCAAGGCAATGCACCTGTATGCGCCTGTATGTACTGTATGCACGTATGCACCTGATGTACAGTAAGATTTGATTTCACCCACGCTTTTAGCAGTTACCTTCGCTTGCCCAGAGCCTCGGTGGGCGCTTATACTGGTCTCAGCTCTGTTTCGCCGTTGCTACGTCCCCGTATGCAAATGGCCAAAGGCAGATGCATTGCCTGCAATTATCCGGGGTCTGAAAACATACGATGGACAAGTTATGACGGTGTGAATAAGTAACAACAACTAGATGGTGAATTAAATGGTCTACTAAACGGTGTACTAAATGGTGTACTAATGAGATAGCAAATGCATGAGTGCTGTAGTTTGCTTCGTTGCACAGTTAGAGGTAAAGGACGGCTCCACGCCTCGCCTGTCATGCCGACGAGAGACCGGGTCGGACGGTGTTACCGTACCAACGAGCAATGCATGTTGCAGTTCTAGCAGTAGATGTTCTTTGGAAGATCCGCTGTACTAAGACTTTAGGGAGTTATTGGCCGGAATTGTTGTCTGCCTCCCCCATCCCACCCCACCCCACCCCACCCCACCCCACCACCACATACACACACAAAACGCTCATTTTGGATAGTCCCCATGTTTAATTGCCACTGCAACTTGGATATAAAAATGGAGAATGGTGACTGATGAGATGTAGGACGATGCAATACGGCCAAACCCAACCGATGCAGACGTGTGATCTGTCGGGATCCATGCGTAATGCAG
>JAOTOM010001654.1:0-25000 GCA_034440615.1 Ashinkailepas kermadecensis | reverse complement strand
CGCCCTTGCTACTTGCTCAGTGGCACAATCACTTGCGCTTGCGGCGACAGGAGCCGATTTACATCCATACGCCTTCTACAGCGAATAATAAGCATCGGAATGCAATAAACGTATTTTGTTAATTTGGTTGGCATCATTGTTGCCGGTAAATACTAACCTTCTGACAATACAGCTACCCTTTGGAGTATTTGCTGAGTAGTTTGATGGTCATCAAACAACCATTCGTATAACGCGTATGACCTCGATTCTTTCATGCTATGTTCATAGAGATCTGGCAGACAAATTCCATGCTGGGCGAGGCTTCTTGCATAGACTGAATTTCCCACAAATCTGATCACGTGGTGGGGACGAGTAGTCTAGGGGTAAGTTGCCCGTCTCACAATCGAAAGGTTGTGGGTTCGAGTCTCACCTGTCGCTACTCTTCGCCGGCGACCAATCGGCGTGAGAGATTGGCGACGCTACATGACTCAACGGTCGATGTGTCGTAAAACCAATAACCAACCTGATCACGTGGTTCCAGCTCAAAGAGTACGGTCGATATTAGAATTTCATGACCGGCACAGCGATATATAACGACACACTGGGGTCTCTGTGCGCCATATAACGACACACTGGGATTCATGCGTGCCATATAGCGACACACTGGGGTCTCTGTGTGCCATGTAACGACACACTGGGCTCTCTGTGTGCCATATAACGACACACTGTGATTTATGCGTGCCATATAGCGACACGCTGGGATCTATGTGCGCCATATAGCGACACATTGGGATTTATACGTGCCATATAGCGACACACTGGGCTCTCTGTGTGTCATGTAACGACACACTGGGATTTCTGCGTGCCAGGTAACGACACACTGGGCTCTCTGTGTGCCATATAACGACACACTGGGCTCTCTGTGTGTCCGAAGTGCTCCGCCCACCGCCATTGACCTCACCACGTGGGTTCAATGTCCAGCTGACTCCGCTGGCGGCCAAGTAAGCGCTGTTGTGGCCACTGCTGGACGAGATGTATGCCTTCCACGGCGCTTTGACACTGTGAGAATGGCCGTACAAGTAAAGGGGATCCTCAGGAATGACGCCACCAACAGTTGAGCGCCGTTCTATCAAATACGCGTGCATCTCTAATCTAGCTGATATCGCCCCATTCATGCGTGTGGTGATTCCAACTTGTGTACGTTGAGGGAGTCCAGTGTGGGTGAGTACTCACCCAACTCGACCCTCTAGTGGAAAACCTTGGTCTGGGTTCACCAGGTGAAGGATTGTGCGGAATTTTTTTTTTCGTATGATGTCATCAGTTGGCTGTATTGTATGCACCTCACCAGCATGTACATACGCGTGTTTTTTTTCGTAGTGCAATCTTAGAAATACGAAGTCGATGAACATTCGTTTTGCTTTCTATTATCAAACACCCTGATACAGTACACCCTTCCGATTCATTCGCTATGCAATTTTATTTACCTATATAACCAGCCCGAATTGCAGCCCTCGGGTGCCTCGCAGCTTGACCTGGATGTAGCTCTCCGAAGCTCACCATTTGTAGTCGCCCAAGTGGGATTTTTGGTGTGATTAGTTACGAAAGCAAGGTTTTCTTCCGCTAATAATGTAATGAGGTCCGCAGAAGCATCTGTGTTGGCGGGGTCGGAGCCTCTTTTATCGCCTTCGCCTCACAAACTACCAGAGCATTGTCGTAACATCAACATTGCAAGAGTTCAAAATTGGTAGGGAAAATAAAATCTTAGTGAGGTGATCGACCCAAGCTCAATCTCTTCTATGCATCCTGTCGGAAATAGAATATGGTCGAAGTTACATCTTGTTAGCTTCAGTCTATCGATCATTGTTTGTTTTGAGTTTGTGGCCAATGAGAATCTCAGGAGAATTTATGTAGCAGTCATCTCTGACTGGGTCCACCGCACTGGGCCGTCACCAGCCTGGGACCGGCTGGCTGTCTCGACTGGGTCCAGGGCACCGCACTGGGCCGTCACCAGTCTGGGACCGGCTGGCTGTCCCGACTGGGTCCAGCGCACTGGGCCGTCACCAGTCTGGAACCGGCTGGCTGTCCCGACTGGGTCCACCGCACTGGGCCGTCACCAGTCTGGAACCGGCTGGCTGTCCCGACTGGGTCCACCGCACTGGGCCGTCACCAGTCTGGGACCGGCTGGCTGTCTCGACTGGGTCCAGCGCACTGGGCCGTCACCAGCCTGGGACCGGCTGGCTGTCCCAACTGGGTCCAGCGCACTGGGCCGTCACCAGTCTGGAACCGGCTGGCTGTCCCGACTGGGTCCAGCGCACTGGGCCGTCACCAGTCTGGTACCGGCTGGCTGTCCCGACTTGGTCCAGCGCACCGCACTGGGCCGTCACCAGCCTGGGACCGGCTGGCTGTCCCGACTGGGTCCAGCGCACTGGGCCGTCACCAGTCTGAGACCGGCTGGCTGTCCCGACCAGACCCGTCTGGTGGCCGCCCCCCCCCTGCCTTCGAAGCCGCCGAACCTCGTCAGCCCGCCGAGGCAGCTGACGGGCCTGGCGTGAGCCTTCCTGACAGCCGGACACACAGTGCAGGCGAAAGTGATCACGCACGAGGCGGCGGCGGCGGCGGCGGCAGCAGCCGTGTTTGGCGACCCGACGCCAGGCCTCTGTGGGGAGGGGCGCCGCAGACCCTGCGACGGCTGGTGGCGGCTGTGACGCCAGCCGCCTGCTGTCGGTCACCTCATCTGGGAGGTGCCGGCGCGACACTGAGGACGCGGCCGCCGCGACAGTGGCCGGCCTCATTCCGTCACAGTGCACGGACGCGTTCCCGCCACCGCAGTGGCGTGCGTGGCGGGAAGCGCGTGCCTCCTGCGGGCCGACCGGCCGCCGGCAGCAGAGGGGGGGCGCGTCGCGCTGCTGCCAGTTGGAGGCGCGTCGCGCTGCCGCTGTCACGGCCGTCGCCGCCGCTGGTTCTCCCCATCCCGGACCCCCCCGGCCCCGCCCTCCGGGCACTTTCAGATGGCGCGTGCGTGCCGCTGACGGACGCTGCAGATGGTTGTTGACGGGGCCGCGGTGCCATCCCCCCCCCCGACCGTCCACCACACGCGATGGTGACAATTGAATCTGAAGCGGAATGGTGCCGTGTCCATGTCCGTGTCGATGTTGTAATCAACGAACGCCTGTGCAGAACGAGGGGCCGGTGCGACACCCTGGCTATGCGCAGATGACGATGGATGCATCGTCAGACTGGTGGTGTTGCTCACGTGAGCTCCCTCTCCACCCCTGCCCCCGCAACACTTAATGCTAATGCCTCCGAAGGGGTCGGTGCGACGCCCTGGCTATGCTCAGATGACGATGAATTCCTCGTCAGACTGGTGGTGTTTCTCACGTGAGCTCCCTCTCCACCCCTGCCGCGCAACACTTAATGCTAATGTCTCCGAAGGGGTCGGTACGACACCCTGGCTATGCTCAGATGACGATGGATGCCTCGTCAGACTGGTGGTGTTGCTCACGTGAGCTCCCTCTCCACCCCTGCCCCCGCAACACTTAATGCTAATGCCTCCGAAGGGGCTGGTGCGGCTACAGCCGTAATGTAGTGCTGCTCTAGTATATGATATAGTATATAATGCTCCCATAATATGTGCGATGGTATATATTGCTGCTCTGGCATATGTTGTAGTATATAATGCCGCTCTAGTATATGCTATAGTATATAATGCTGCTCGAGCTTCAACTGGCTGTGCCGCAACGCCGTCTAATTTAGCATTGATTCCTCCTATAGTATGGTTGCGTGAGAAGATTCGACCCAACCGGCGTGCTTACAGCACCCAGTGTTTTCTTTTTAGATCACAGCGTGAACTCCCGAGGTGAAGTCAGGCCTGCAGCTCGCTCGGTATGCCGGATGTAGCTCGTTGACCTGCTGTTGTGATTGCGGACGTCCCTGCAGTCTGTGCGTCTGCCGGGCAGCACGTGTGCCGGGCGGTGTTTTTTGGAAGGTAGGCTTGGTTGGGCCTGGCGTGATGAGACGTTTTGCGCCATTTACACTCCACGATCGAAGCAACGTGGCAGGTGGTGAAATCGGCCGAATCGTGTTAACAAACTTGGTGACTCAGTTAGCTGTCAGAAAGGTAATGAAGACCTCAAACGTCGTTGATTTTCGGCCTCGAGTAATCGGCGTGAGACACTAATAAGATGGCATAGAAGTCGTCACGTCGTACAACACGAACAGCCAGGATGCCAACAACAAATACCAGCATCTCCGCGCAATTAGCATCTGAAAGCTATGCTGGAAACTGACAGTGTGTCCAGAGCAATATAGGCCCAGCAGGTGCCGTCCAGGACGGCACGCCCCCGCAGGTACCGCGTGCGACGGGACAACTACCGTCCCACGCGACACCTGGGCTGTTCTGTCAGGCAGGTACAGACCATGACGATACAACTTACGGTCAGGGACGGATTCAAGGGGGTGAGCACTGGGGAATGTGCCCCCCCTCCCCCATGGAAGGGTAACGCCCCTCCAGAAAGGCTAGAGTGAACTCTACCCTCCCCCGCTCAACGGATTTTTCAGTTAAAGTCGTCCCTCCGATGAAATGACACCGCTCCAGAGAGGAAAATGCCCCCCCCCCACCCACCCAGTCCAACCCACCGGCAGGCCCTGTCCAGAATGACGTAGCCCCAGCTATGTCACGTCACTCAGCTGACTGGCCGAGACGACACTCGCCAGCTGCTGCCGTGGTGCAGCAGTTACGTCACGTCACACACCGCGCGCCATGGTGATGGTGCAATCGATTGGCTCTCTAAAAGGGAAGTGAACGCCGATCGGTGTGGTGGTCTCATCTCAAGCCCGCAGTTGCTTTGCGTGTCGACGCAGATCGGGTGTGACGCACACCGCGAGTGGGACTGTGCCAGCCGCACGTGCGATCCCCGGTATGGGTAGGCCGCTGGGGGATGCAACGCTCGCAACGTCGAACACATGAGGCTGTCCTCGTTTTCCTCAGTCGTTAGTGGGGCGTACATGTTTTCTCCCATGTTTCGATGTAGCCCCAACTTTTAGACAAATGTAGTTTCCTCCATAATTATTTTTCCTCTTGCCAAGATTTGGAAGCAGAAAAGAAGAATGACCTTATATATATATATATATGGCGATTATATCCCATATTTATGTATATTAATATATTTATTCCCATAATATATACCCCATGTTTATGGCTATTTGTCCCCCTCAATTTCTGTCGTGCCCCCCCCAAAGTCTCAGCTACCTGAGTACGATCGACGCAAAATTATACTTAATCATTTATATAGTGAAAATGTCCATGCAAGAGAATCACCAAAAATACGAGAAGCCGATCTGGCCAATCAAAGGGCTTCACGGGCTGTCGATCGTCACAAAATCTCCGTATGATAATTAGCAAACGTTAGAAAATTCTGCTTCCAGGCCATTCTTGAATAGCATGAACCCTGACCATCTTGTGTTTTCGCTTTGGTGGAAAACTGTGCATGACAAGGCAGCAAATTTGCATTATCGCATGGCTTTATGCGTCTTTGGTTGTATTCCCCTGCGCATACATCGATATATCTTGAACAAGCGTGACTCTGGGTGTCCTTGGGTATCTTCAAGACCATGGAGGGGAGTCATGGCAGCCTTCAGCACGTACTTCAAGTTAACGTCGTCTTCGTATTCGTATTCAGCGACGAGCTCGCCAGAGGCGTATTTGTATTGGTATTGGTATTCGGCGACGGGTTTATGATCGTTCCAATCAATTACCACAAATGATTCTGCTTGTACTGAACACGCTGGAAGCAACTTCCTATATATGTCTCACATGACCACTTTAACGGTCAAGGTCCAACGCAAACCGTTTTTTTAATTTTTTTCCCTCCCATTTTTTTTTCGTTTTCACCCAAACTTGCCCAAATTTGGTATCAAGCGATAGCCTGTGGTGAACCATCGTGTAACATTTCAAACCGGTACATGCCGAGGTCAAACTTCAAGGTCAAAGGTTAGCTTCATTTATTTGATGGTGATATTGAAGCGATATCAACCGAACGTGAGGTTCGGTTGCTATCGCTTCAATTTCCATGAAATTGGCGTCATTCGACGTGGCTTGCTATGCGGTATTAGAAAGCTAAGCAATCGAATTATTGTTCAAGGGCAAACTCCAAGCTGATACTCCGGTCGCCTCATTTTTTTCCGTTTTCGCTCAAACCTATCCAAGTCTGGTATCAAGCGATAGCCAGTGGTTAATACTCGAGTAACATTTCAAACCGGGACATGTCAAGGTGAAATGTTTGATCGAGTTCTTCGATGACCTCGCGTTTCATTGCTATGGCTTCAATTTGCAGAAAATGTACGTAATTCGACGTCGCTTGTTGTGCGGTATCAGAAAGTTCATAATCGGAAATAATATCGACGGGTCAAAATTCAAACTGATTTATTCGGTTGCCTCGCATTGTTTATGCTTTCGTCAAAGCCTACCCGGATCCACTATCAAGCGATAGCCCATGATGAACCCTCGAGTAACATTTTGAAACCGTGATACGTCAAGGTTAAACCTCAAGGTCAAAGGCTTGCTTGAATTTTCGAAGTCCTCGCGATTCGTCGCTATGGGTTCAATTTACACCAAGTGGGAGTCATTCAACGTGGCTTGTGCCGTATTATAATGTTACGAAATTCGACCAATTTCAAAGGTCAAAGGTCAAACCGATTTCTTCCGTGGCCTCGCACTTTTTTCGTCGCCCTAGCCTACCCACGTCTGGTATGAAGCAATAGGCCGTGATGAACCTCGAGTAACATTTCAAACCGGAATATTATGACTATCACTCATTGGTAGAGACACCGTGTCTGTCTGCAGTGGTTACGACTCCCATGTGTGTGATGTTATGGCTATCACTCATTGGTAGAGACACCGTGTCTGTCTGCAGTGGTTTTGACTCCCATGTGTGTGATGTTATGGCTATCACTCATTGGTAGAGACACCATGTCTGTCTGCAGTGGTTACGACTCCCATGTGTGTGATGTTATGGCTATCACTCATTGGTAGAGACACCATGTCTGTCTGCAGTGGTTATGACTCCCATGTGTGTGATGTTATGGCTATCACTCATTGGTAGAGACACCATGTCTGTCTGCAGTGGTTACGACTCCCATATGTGTGATGTTATGGCTATCACTCATTGGTAGAGACACCGTGTCTCTCTGCAGTGGTTACGACTCCCATGTGTGATGTTATGGCTGTCACTCATTGCAGTTTTGCGTTTGTGAATCGCCCAAAGGGGAACGGTGTGTCAGAGGGGATGGCGCAGAGGTGCAAGTGTGCAAGTTCCGCGTTTTTATTGCAAATTTTAGCAACAAATGGGAAGACATTGGCCTTTAGTAGGTCTATCACTAAGTATTGTACCGGTCCAGGGTATGTAATGGCCGTGAGCCCGTGCTTGCGACAGCTGGCTGTTTGTCCAATTGTTGTCCAGTGGTTGTCCAGTAGTTGTACCGTAGTTGTCCAGTGGTTGCCCAGTGGTTGTCAAGTGGTTGTCCAGTAGTTGTCCAGTGGTTGCCCAGTAGTTGTCCAGTGGTTGTCCAGTGGTTGCCCAGCGGTTGTCCAGTAGTTGTCCAATGGTTGTCCAGTGGTTGTCCAGTGGTTGCCAAATGGTTATCCAGTGGCTGTTCCGTGGTTGTCCAGTGGTTGTCCCGTGGTTGTCCCGTGGTTGTCAAGTGGTTGTCAAGTGGTTGTCAAGTGGTTGTCCAGTGATTGTCCAGTGGTTGTCCAGTGGTTGTGAAGTGAGTTGCCCAGTGATTTCCCATTGACCACTTAGCACGGCCTCATTGTGGGATGAGATGCCTGGCGCTGCGTGGCGTGCGCTGGACCGGCTACCCGCCATTTGTACCGAGTCGGGTGGCAAAGGCACGTGGCTCATCACTCCCAACGACCTAATTATCGCTGACGCCCACTTAGCTGGCCATTCCCTTCCAGTTGAGGCGCCGTTAGGCTCAAGGAACTAGCTGTCCATTGTCGATGATGAACATAATTGGGCGTGGTAACAGAGGTGAGACCGGGAGTCGGCCAACGGCAGACATTTCCACTCTTCCGATGCAAATTTGCACATGATCGCCTTGAGTTAGCCGTTGCGTTGAGATTGACATACGTTTTCGAATTAGATATATTCATATATATATGTATATATATATATATATATATATATATATATATATATATATATATATATATTTATATATATATATATATATATATATATATATATATATATATATATATATATATATATATATATATATATAAGTGTGTGTGTGTTAGGTACATGTGTTTATTATGTGGAGAAGAAAACATTAGGATGGACTAAACCTGGACTAGGATGCTATGTTGAACCGCTCCGCGACGACATCAAGACCTGGAGGTGTCCGGTTCTGTTCGCTACCCTTTGTAGGCCAACAAAAAAAGACGCTGAATGCACTTGTCTCAAACCAGACATACTTTGTGTTGCTCGTTCGTCCGTGTTGACGGCGTGGTCGATGGTATAGCCGGTGGCGAAGTCGATGTTATGGCAGGTGCCGGACGCTTAAGCACCGACACAGCGCCGCCGCCGCCGCCGCAGTGCCACGCCCCGTGCGGCTCCATCGGGCGCCGTTTCGTCACCATAATTGTCGGGTTTGGCGCGAGTCGTCGCGTGGCCGCCGGCGGTCCATTGGTCGCCGGCGGCGGTCGTTGTGTCGGAACGTTCTGTCGATGCGGCGCCGTCGTCCGCGTCAAGCAAGCAACACGAGCCGCCCCCGAGCTGCCGGCGGCTCCTGCCGACCGTGCACGGCTTTCTAACGAGCTGCGTGTGCGGCTGATGACGAGACGGGCGGCGGCTGAAGGGCCTGAAGCGGGCGGGAACGATTCGTCGTCACGTTGGCTGCTCCGAGGCGGTTCGGGCAAATGAGGTGGCCGCCGGCACCTGTGGCGACAGAGTGTTTTACTTCGCGTCTGCTGGCATGTTGGCTTTACGTGGGTTGGTGCTGAGACTAGTCCCACTGGCTTTTCTGATTTGCATCTGAAACTGGCGACCTGACCCAGCCTGATCTGAACAGACGTAGCCTCAACTGTCAGGACCAGGCTCGGATTGAATTGAATTGACCTGACCTGACTTGAACTGTGCAATTCTGAGCCAGATAACAGCAGAAGCTGACCTGGGTGGCGTGGCCTGATCTGACCCATCTGACCGCTATGGCCTGACCTTAGGTAGCCAAATAGCCCACACTGTACAGATATTTCATTGCTGTTGTTTCCATAAATCTGATACTTTGCTTTCAACTGCAAATTAAGAAATGGTCTATGGAGTATAATTGCTTATTCTGTATCGACAAGGAGCTGTTGCATAGCCTGCTCCTAGGTTAACTTAAGGATCACCTGCATTATCTATTGACATGCTACTGATAATGTTTTCTCTTTTTCATGTTCACTGGTTGCATTTCAATAGAATATGACGTTTCGACTACCCGTAGTTTTTTTTACGTGTCATGTAAGCTTCATGGAAACATGAGTGCAGTAATCTCGTATGTGGAAACTATTGGCAACTGTTTGATTTTTCCCTGTGGCAGCTCTTGTGTAACGCGTCACAAGCAAACTTACGGACGGCTTGTGGTATTTATCAACACACTAACACATTCTTTGGGCGATTCCGAAAACTAGAAGTGTTTGGAATCAGGGAGAAATGCGCATCTTTAAAAACAAATTAAAGTTCGATGCTTTGCAAATTTTGAGTTTTGAAAATTGTGAGCATTTTAAGTTCCGTTGTTTAGTTCAAAACACGCCAAATAGAGGTAGGAAACGGTGTGCCAAGTTTGTGTGCGCTACCGCACGCTGTTTTTTTTCGCCGTCGCAAAAATCTTCAGACGGAGGGCCGAAGCCGTCTGAGTGCACTGCCCCCCCCCTCTCCCCTAACGGCGAGATCTCACCAGCTCGAGCTCCTTTAACTTAGGATCTCTCCTGCCTGTGCGCCTTCACTGGCGGATCTCACCAGCTCGTGCGGCCCTCACTGCAGGACCTGGTGGACGAGCATGCGCACAACCTGCTGCGTCGAATCCTGAACCGGCTGTACCACCTGTGGGACTACATCTGTGACCGGCTCAGTCGAGACGAGGTGCTGCCCGCCGTCTCCGTGCTGGTCACCATCGTCTTCCTCATCGCCGGCGGCTACCTGATGGCCTACCTCGTGTGAGTGCGCTACTGGGGTTGCCAGCCAGCGCTGGCGTCGCTGGGGTATCGTGCGATTGGGCGTTGCCGGTGACGACGCCGGCCAGGCGGCTTCCGAGGCCGAGCTGTCCTTCTGAGCACTTCGGTTGCGTGTGGTCGCCGACATCCGCGGTCTGCGCTCTTCCTCCCCCAGCCAATTGGATGCCCTTTGCCCACCGCTCTGCAGCCGGGATGGCCTGACGTGGTTTTGAGAGCGTCACTGCCAATGCCTTGTAAATTTACACGACACGTTGTAATCGGTAGTTCCTGCCTTAATTTAGATGAACGGCCTCGGTGTTTACCCTTCCCCACCTTAGTGCAATCCACTGACATCGTGGTGGACTGTCGCAGTAAGGTGACGAGGTGGAGACGATGAATTTAACACGCCGGCTCGTATCCCGAGTTAAGCTGGATGTGGCGAGAAGGAGCCTGTAACACGACCGTTCGCCCGTCGGCAGTAAGATGGAGGAGGAGACCATCCAGAGCCGGTACAGAGCCGAGGGCCGGACGCCCCCCAGTCGGCCGTCGGGCACCGCCCAGCTGCGCGTGCACGAGATGCGTGTGGAGACGTACAACGGGCTGGTGCGGCTGTTGAAGCCTGGCTGTCGCACCATTGTGCTGCTGGTCGACGCTGACAGCAAGCCCAACCTGCTCGCCAAGTTCCACCGCATCGTCTGGCCATACAGAAAGTGAGTCGGCAGATGTGTGCTGGTGTCGTTCCGCTGTCCGGTGGTTGGGTTGGCCAGTCCGTCCGTCCGTCTGGTGGTTGAGTTGGTTAGTCCATCGTCTGATGGTTGGGGTGGTTAGTCCATCGTCTGGGGGTTAGGTCAGGAGTCCGTTGTCTGGGGGTTGGGTCAGGAGTCCGTCGTCTGGGGTTTGGGTCGGTGAGTCCGTCGTCTGGTGGTCGGGTCGGTGAGTCCGCCGTCTGGGGTTGGGTTGACAAGTAAAGCAAAATCAATTGAAAAAAATGTGTGATGTAGCATTAGTTCTTACCACAACTACGCAACGTGTTGCAATGGAATGGAAGAAATCGAGTTTCAGAGCCCAGTGGTTTTGGCTACTTTATCAAAATTATCGCATCTCATTCTCAGACAGCACCACTTAACCTTTCATCTAGGACAAGAAGAGGGTAATGTACTGGATGACAAAAATCCGAGACAATGCTGTTTCGTTCAACCATGGTACCCCGATTCATTGTTTGAGCTCTAGTGATGTGTTCTTGTCTACCGCTGAGTGTGTTGGATACCTTGATGGAACATTTGCCATCTTGGAACTTGTCACCAAGCCTTGTCATTCACGCACGTGCGAACACACACACACACACACGTCCCACAGAAGTGAGCGATTGTGTGCCGTTGACAATCGGCGCGTGTGCGGCAGGAACAAATCGCTGATGTTTGCGTTTGTCATGCTGGAGCGAGGTCTGGAGTGGTATCGGCGTCTGTTGATACCCAGCCTGCCCGCCAACCAGCAGCTCAACATCAACCCCAAGAACTGCATCGGCACCGTGCTCAGCATCAACGGCTACCGCAAGTACTTCTGTGAGTGCTGGCGGACACGGCAGTGCGGCCGCTGGCGCGTGCCCTGCCGTCCGTCCTTCCTCCGTCCTGTCGTCCGTATACTTTGCGGTTGTTTGTGGTGGAAGCCGTACTCCGCGTGAGCGTGTTTCGTCGTAAATGTGCGACTCGGCGGCCGTACTGGCGCCTGCTCTGCCGTGCAGAGTCAAAGCCGACCACGTCCATTTTGACCGATTTGTCGATAAAGTCGATTCTTTTGATCGATTTGTTTGGAAAACAGCCGTAAGATCAAGTGATATAGAACGATAACAATGATGGCTCGTGTTTTCTATTTTGGTTCAGCGATTCAATGCTACAACTAACATGACAAAAAAGCCTCTCCTGGACAATTTTACTGTCGTCAAAAAGTGAACGTGGTACGACAGTCAGCTGTGTCGCGTGTGTTTGCATGGTTTGTGTTGCGTCGTTGGCCTGGCGTTATGTGCACGGTGGAGCGCAGCGGCAGAGTTGCCCTGGCGGTGCCGTGCGGCGAACTCCACCGCTGACGATGAGCTCGCCGGTGGGTGGGGAACGCCGTGCGGCAAGTGTAGCCTGTGCCATACCAGTGCCGCTGATGTGTCACGCGGAACTTGTGACCATTGACTACAAACAACTGGCATCAAGACCGCCGTATCCTGGCTTCGGCTGTGATCCTCCACTATTGGGTGCGGACAATTGTGCCGGCTAGTCCAACGGAGACGTTGCGTGAATGCGCAAATGAGTGCATACTTGGTGGGGGGTGACATGCGGTGTGGCTTGTCATGGTCTGCTTGGGCCTGTGGAAGTGAGCCTGCGCATGCATCACTTCCTGTGCAACACGTTGGAATTGACACAAAATCCGTCATTTTGCAAGCTGGATCTCGTGTGTCACTTATTTTTATCTATACCTGTAGGATTTATGATGGGATAATATCTGGCTGTGTTCGGGAAACGTCACCCGACCCATTTAATGGGTTTCTGAGCCCGCCCGAGTCGATTTCAATTTCAAAGGTCGATTTCAATATCAATTTCAATGTCAATTTCAATTTCAAATTCAATCGCTCCTGCCTTTTGCTGGCTCACGGCAGCTACTGGTCGGGACGAGTGCTTTATCAGTGCCCATCGGCCGTCGCATCACGTGCGCCGCCGGCTCCCCAGGCATGTACCACGCCAAGCACGCTGAAGTGGGCGGGAAAGGTGGCGTGCGGCGGCGGCGTGCGGCCGGTAAAGGTGGCGCCACTGGCGGTGGCGAGTTCATGGGCTTCGACAGCAGTAACGACAGCAGCAACTCGGACGTGGAGACCGGCGAGAAGAAGGAGCGGGTGAGTGGCGAATGCTGGTTACTGCTGTAGGTTACTGTTGTGCGATGTCATTGTTCAGAAACGTGTGCGAGAGATGGACCACTGCCAGCAAGGCGTACACAGTTATCGGACTGCGGAATGGCGCATATGGCGCTGACATCTGGTCAGATTGGGCTGTCATGAAAGGTGTGGGCATTTCATGTCATGCTGCCAAATGGTGTAATCTTCAAACAAGAACGTTTGTCCAACCACTTATGGGACGCTTTGGGTGTGCCTCGTGCCAAATTCCATTTAGACGTTTTATTAACCCGGGAGTCACGGGTGATTTCCCCTTGGTTTATATTGCACATCGCCAAAGCCGTTGCCGATAGTGAGCTCAAACTTTGGGCACCTTCAATTGAACAGCTCGGCTACGCTTTACAAAGAATTGAGTCCAATTTCATGTCAGGTCAGGTCAAGATAATGCCACGTTAATTGAGAGGTGTTCATATTTCGGGTACGAATTCAATGAAAAGCACAATAACGAAAGGTTACAATGAATGCATGCACGCGACTTAGAACACATTTATATATGATTATCATGTTGTCAAGTATCTCAGGTCAATCCTGCCCGCCCCAGACCCGATTAAATGTCATCTTAGATCAACTGCGTGCATGCTTTGCATGAGTCATTTTCTCGTGTTTCGTAAGTGGTTAGGTGCACTGTCTACGACGGAGTACTCATTTGTGTAGCGTACGCCTGCCAATAACAGAACATGACTAAGCATCGTGCCTTATGTCATTCGGTCATCTAGTTTGTCCTCAAAATTCGCGAAATATTGCTGAGCATTTTTATCGCTTTGCTGGGGAACAAATAGACGCTGAATTCGACTTCGGCACTGAAATGACTCTGGCGTTCTCTTCGATTATTACCATGGAATAAGAACTACATTAAAAGCATAATATAGCATTTCATATGTAATCTGATGTATATGATGTGGCAGAACTGAGGCGATGGTTTGAACTCTTTTTGGTTATATATGGAGGTATATAGTGTCAATTTTCTTATCCAGCGTGTATTTCTTATTGACAAGCATGATCACATGCAGCAGGTCTATGGAAATGTGCAGTGACCTCACATGACCTCATTTGACTGAGCTCTATGTGCACATGCCTGTGACGTGTGCAAATGGCAGCCTCTGTCCCTTGCATGAGTGTGTACAAACTTTGTAAAACTTTTGGCAGGTATTTTTAAAGTTAAGCAATGGTCACACAATATTTAGACATTTTTACTTGCCCTGACCTGTGACGTCATCGCTGGCCCCGAGGTCATCCAAACTAAGTCTGACCGGATGGATGTTGTTAAGGTACCCATTTCACTTCGTTTCATCTCAATCCGTGCAATGGTTCCGGAGTTACGAGGAGGGCTAATAAGCCGCCGCCCCAGTGACTGGTGTGTGGGAATATGCCAGTGACCGCCGGTATAATATCTACAATTGCATCGTGTTGTGCTTCCTTTTGTATCATTTACGCCTTCTGTGAAACGTCTGAAACATTTGGACAAGTACGGAATGCCTGTTAGGTGTCGGTTCCTTCTAGGAGTAATGGAATGTCTTGGTCCATAAAAAAGAAGTAAGCAGAAACTGGTGAAGTACCCACGCTTTTTCATGGTCATGTTGAAATTGCATGTGTCGGTCATGCCATGCGTGATATTTGAAGCAACTGCACACCCTCATTTCTGTAAATTGTAGGCAACTATGCGTATATTTGTGTGTATGCTTTTGTGTCTGTGTTTGCAAGCCTGCAGTATTTGACTGTTGACCTTTGTTTATGTTGTTTATGGCTATGTTTGTTGGCGCCAGCCGACACCACGACTGCTCTTCTATCTTCCACTGACCTTTGCCGATGCAGAGTATGGGTGAGTGAGTATGGGTAAATACATACGCGGGGGTCTGCGACGTCTGGAAGCGCAATGCGCGCAGCACGCTTATTTGCAGAATTTGTGACATTTTCGCGTGCTAATTTGAAAATATCATAATTGAGATTACGATACAGGACTATAATATAATATATGATGAAGTCCGCGGCTGGTTTTCGAGGAGCTGTTCGATTTTACCTCATTATTTTATATTTGCTGTCGTATATAGCTGACTTGGTTGTTGCGGATTATATTGACCTAGTGCCGTCAATCACCTGTGAAGGTTGTCCGACAACTGACGCAATTTATGAGGTTAGGTTTAGACCAGCATTCGTAAGACGGCCAAGCAATAGTTGCGGTGGCTCAGCATACAGCAAACTCGAATGGCGAAGGCTGGTCGGATGATCTGACTTTTACTGGGACGATGGCGATGTTTGGAATTCCGGATCCCTCATATGTCGGAACCCATTCTCTGCGGACACCGTGAAGATTGGCACGCATTAGTTTTCGTGATAGATTGCGCCTAAGAAACCAAGGAACAACAAACGAACATGTTTCCATGTGCACAATGAGCATAATTTTCGTTTCAGACCAGGCGAGGAGTTCACATTATTTCACTAATGATGTCAATGACGTATGCATGGAGTCCGGTGCGTTGTCCTGTGAAATGCTAGCGCCTTGCGGCCGAAATATTCTTGGATAGTATCAATAATATGCTGGAATTATTTCGAACAAGACGCGGGTGCCAAAGCTGTCCATCCGAAGCTGATGTCAAGGGAGCAACAAAACACCCCGGATTTCTAGTTATGATCAGTCTACAACGAAACTAGCATTAGTCACACGTTGGTGTGCAACAGAAGTTCGGCACTGGATCGAGTGAATAGGGCTAGATAGGTAGGATATAGGTATTGGTAGGTGTGTAGGATATTGGTAGGTAGCTTCTTTTGAATTTAGGATGTGGTATTCGTTGGGTTGTTCGGTAGCTTTTTGCCCAGGCTTATGGTATCTTCCCTTTTCAGGCTTAACCGAGATGGCCCCTGTGGCCCTTATTAAGTCTGAGCATTTTATGTCTGTATGACCATGCATAGTGAGCCAGAACGTGACAGAACGCTGGCCTGAGGTCGGCGTGGCGGCGCGTGCAGGTCGGCCGTCACGCGCGGACCGCTCGAGCGGCGCGTTTCGCGTGACCGGGTGGCGGCGGCGGCGTGACATGAGACCGGCCGACGTGACACGGGTCACAGTCGACACGGCACGCGGCTCGCTGGCGCGTGATGGCGCGCGCGTATATAGCCGGCCGGCGACTGGCCCGACCAGGTCAGCAGCCCGGCCCGGTCAGTCCGCTCGTCTGTCGCCGCCGCCTCCGCCACCGCAGCAGCAGCAGCAGCAGCCCGACCAGGTCAGCAGCCCGGCCCGGTCCGTCCACTCGTCTGTCGCCGCCGCCGCAGGAGCTCGCCATGAACAGCCGCTCAGTGCTGGTGGTGCTGGCCGCCCTTTGCGCCCTCTGTTTCGCCACGCCCGGTGGCTACGGCGGCTACGGAGGCGGCGGGGGCTACGGCGACAAGAAGTACGGCGGCTACGGCGGCGGAGGGTACGGTGGTGGCGGTTACGGCGACAAGAAGTACGGCGGATACGGCGGGGGTTATGGCGACAAGAAGTACGGCGGATACGGCGGGGGTTACGGCGACAAGAAGTACGGCGGCTACGGCGGAGGCGGATACGGCGGGGGTTATGACGACAAGAAGTACGGCGGTTACGGCGGTGGCGGGTACGACGACAAGAAGTACGGCGGCTACGGCGGTGGCGGGTACGATGACAAGAAGTACGGCGGCTACGGCGGAGATAAGTACGGCGGCGGAGGGTACGGAGGTGGATATGACAAGTACGGCGGAGGCGGACATGGTGGTGGGTACGGAGGTGGAGATAAGTACGGTGGATACGGCGGTGGATACGACAAGTACGGCGGTGGATACGGAGGAGGGTACCACTAAGGCGCCAGGCTGCGATATCAGCTGCTGTGTGACTCGGTGTACTCCACTAACTCCGCTGGAAGACCGTATCCCCGATCGTAATCCTCCAGCTGTGTGCGCAGCTACGCTTGCAGTCATACTCTAGTCACGTTCCCACATGTATCCGTTACACACCCGGCGGCCTCCTCAGACATGCCCCGTAGACATCCCAGCTGTAGTCCCACGTTCCCAACTCTATCTGTCATTAGCCGACCGCTGCAGAGTCTACCCGTCCGCTGCGCAGTTGACAGTCATCTGATGCGGAGTCAACAGCCATCCGCTGCGGAGTTCAGAGCCACGTCTTCTGCGGCGTTCAGAGCCGTCCTCTACAGACCTCAGAGCCGTCCGCTGCTGAGTTCGGAAGTCATAGCCGTCCGCTGCGGAATCGACAGCCGTCCCCTGCGGAGTTCAGAGCCGTCCACGGCGGAGTCCAGAGCCGTTCTCGGCGGAGTTCAGAGCCGTACTCGGCGGAGTCTGGAACTGTCTGCTGTGGACGAGCTCGCCATTTCTGCGCGCGCTGGAAGCTCCGTTGGCGTCGGTGCGACCACACTGCATGGCCCATTCCGGCGGCCTGACTGGCGCAGCGCTGTTGTGCCGCCCGAGCTGCCCCGACGGACGCAGACCGTGCGGTACTACGGCGATGTATTGTCACCCTCCGCCCCAGTGCCCTTCTGTCCACCCCGAACACAGCGTGTCTGTACACAGGTCGGTGTTGCGAGCGCGCGTCTCCGAAGAGACGCCTGTGCACTGATCAGTGCTCGTGCTGCCCGCCCACTTGTCTGCACCTCAGAATTGCCAGTGTGTCTGTTCAATACACCTGCATCCCGGTGACGTGTGTATTCGAGGCTGTGCGAAGACGTCGCGGCTGCCTCGGTTGGATCGCTCGTTACGGCTTACAATGAAGTCCGTTGACCTTAGCCGGATCTAATTTAGATGTGTCATGTATTCGAATCCAATTTAGACGTGCTTTTTGTTCACCAGCCATCGAATGCTAGGAATTGTGTTTACCGACGGCAACGTTTCTATGCAATGGCCAATGGCCAATGGCCAATGGCCAATGGCCAATGGCCAATATCTGCCGTATTGAATCCTGGACCCACCCGTCTTCACAAAAACCCAGAGAGCACCCAAACAGAGGGCTGCATTGTGATGAATGCTCTTGTCTCTCATACAGAAAAATGACATGTGATTTTCGCACGTAATATAATTGTATTATGTGTTCTCGCGGGTGTGCAACCCATGCCAATATTTCCATCTTGGCATGTTTATTATTATTTTTTTTTAAATTGCATACAAATGCCACGACCTCATCGACCTCATTAGTTCATTGGTTAGGTGCTACCTTGATTCTGTATTTGCTTCGCACAGTTGGTTGAACCCCGCTGCCCGCGGTCATTGCGTGTGTACTGACATGGCGCGAGTTGGCGACTCACAGCACTGCGCAGCTAACTTCCTGTGCGAACCTCAAGCGTCTTACACCGTCCCGATCGCACATTGGAAGTCGCCAGTACAGCCGAGACTTGTGACTGGAGGGGGGGTGCGGACCCGATGTGCAGTATGGAGGGAATGTTGGTCATTTGCAGCCTCAGAGCTGTTCACGCAGCCGGTCTGCGACCTCGAGATCAGCCTGATGAGGTGCTGGTACCACCGCCCTGAGCACCCTGATGAGGTGCTGGTACCACTGCCCCGATCACCCTGATCAGGTGCTGGTACCACTGCCCTGATCACTCTGATGAGGTGCTGGTACTACTGCCACGATCACCCTGATGAGGTGCTGATACCACGCCCGATCACATAGGTGCTGGTACCACACCGATTACCCTATAGGTGCGGTCCACTGCGATACATGGTGGACCACTGCCCGATCACCAGTCGAACCATACCATGAGGTCTGGTACCACTACCCGATTACCTGATAGTCTGGTCACTGCCTGATCACTCCTATGAGGTGCTGATACCACCGCCCTGATCACCCTGATGAGGTGCTGGTACCACTGCCCCGATCACCCTGATCAGGTGCTGGTACCACTGCCCTGATCACTCTGATGAGGTGCTGGTACTACTGCCACGATCACCCTGATGAGGTGCTGGTACCACTGCCCCGATCACCCGCCGTAGGACGCTGGCGGGCAGCTGTAACAAAGTCTGTCCCGTTCTGTGACCCCAGGAGACACCAGTGAGCAGCTGTGACGGCCTGTCTGCTGTGTCCCCGCAGAGGCTCTATGAGCAGCGGTAACGTGACCCGTCCCGTGCCGTGCCCTCAGAGGACGCCGATGAGCGACGAGGTGCTGTTTGAGGAGCACCTGCTGGACGGCCTGCCAGACTGGCTGGACCGGCTGTTTGAAGGTCAGACGGTGCGCTACCACGTCAAGTACTGGTCCGACTTCAACGGCAAATAGGCCGGCAGACACGCCCCGCGGCTGTGTCCGCGTCTGTCGGAGACGCCTGGTCCAGCGGCCACGCCCCGCAGCCGTGTCCGCGTCTGTGGGAGACGCCTGGTCCGGCGGACACGCCCCGCGGCTGTGTCCGCGTCTGTCGGAGACGCCTGGTCCAGCGGCCACGCCCCGCAGCCGTGTCCGCGTCTGCCGGAAGCGCACGGTCTGGACTGGCGGACTGTTCCAGGGTTTCGAGCTGAGAGTGCGGTTGGTGCGGGCGGAACAATGGTCTCGTGATATGTTGAGTGTCGATGCGGTGGATCCACCCTAGTGGCGGAGCTTTAAAGGCATTATTCAGAGCGCCCAGCAATGCCGAGGCCGTGGCGTGGCGGACGGACTCACCGTCGGTGGTCTGACGTCGCTGACCGACACCCACAGCGCGAGCCGACCTGCTGCCGGCGCGTGTCCTCCCACTCCCGGTGTGTGCCCCTCCGCGCCTGTGCCGCGCCGCGGTGAGCGGTGGCCCCAGCTGGGCAGCGGCCTGACGGACGTGTGCCCCCCCGCGCCCGTACCGCGCCACGGTGAGCGGTGGCCCCAGCTGGGCAGCGGCCTGACGGACGTGTGCCCCCCCGCGCCCGTGCCGCGCCACGGTGAGCGGTGGCCCCAGCTGGGCAGCGGCCTGACGGACGTGTGCCCCCCCCCCCCGCGCCCGTGCCGCGCCACGGTGAGCGGTGGCCCCAGCTGGGCAGCGGGCTGACGGACGTGTGCCCCCCCCCCGCGCCCGTACCGCGCCACGGTGAGCGGTGGCCCCAGCTGGGCAGCGGCCTGACGGACGTGTCCCCCCGCGCCCGTGCCGCGCCACGGTGAGCGGTGGCCCCAGCTGGGCAGCGGCCTGACGGACGTGTCCCCCCGCCCGTGCCGCGCCACGGTGAGCGGTGGCCCCAGCTGGGCAGCGGGCTGACGGACGTGTGTCGCCTGCCGCTCGGTCCCACCACTCCCGAGTGTCGCGTGACAGCCAGACGGGTACCTGCTGCCAACAGCCCGTGCCGCTACGGTCCGACGACGTGGCGATTTGACCTGCCTTTCCAACCACGATATTGTGGTCTTCACTCCATCTTGCCTTCCCACTTTATAGTTGGTGATGCTACCTGCTGTACGGATGCTTCAATATTCCTGAAGCTGGTGTATTTAGGATGCATTGATCAGTGCTCCGCATGTTATCAGGCCATTTTACTACCGAACTTATGCCTACAACATACCAAGTGCATTTCCTCGTATGCATGCGAAGTGGTTAGTGTAAGCCAAGTCAGCTGATATCCTAACCTACATTTCCGACAACGGTTTCACAGACTGAATCGTCGCAAGTCGGCATTGGAGGTGCATGCTGATCCTCGTGTCTTATATCGCATGCTAAGCCGACCGTCTGAACCTGTTGACCTGTGTGTGTTCGGTGTGGGCTCAGTATACCGCGCAAGCGGCGATCTCGTCCTCTAGCGACCCTATCTCGTGCTCTGGTGACACAGTCTCCGCGTGCCCCTCCCCGGCTCGCGCCCCTTCGTGTGTCGCGCGCCAGCACTCTAGTCAGCGGGGCCGGCGCCAGGCTGCACGGCGTCGCCCTCGCGCGAGTGGGTCGGGATCGACGGTGAAATTCAGATACTGACGATGTTGATCGTGATGATGGCTTAGAACGGAACAAAAATAGCTTGAATAGTGATAACGACGGAGACGATTGGCTGAAGATGGGTGATTAGCAGAGGTGATGTGATCTTAAGGTGATCTTTAAAAAGGCGATGTAGGTCAGTTCGTGACACGGATGGGCTCAGGAAAGATGATGTATCTCACACGTTGACGACGAGCCGCATTGATGGCGGAGTTCAGATGATGACGGTGATTATTTGTTCAGGGCACGGAAGAACCACCGGCGACGCCCGTTGTGATGGTGGTGATGGTGCAGCTGTGTGTTTCTGTGATGGTTTCGCAGCTGCGGCCGTGCTGGACGCCGTCCTCGGCGTCCGCGGCCGCGTTCGGCTTGATTTGTATCGATGCCACGTGGCACCGACCGGTGGTGATGTTCCCATCCCGAACACGATCCACGTGAGATCCTCAGTCGGCCAGGTGCATGCCTAGAACAAGTAGGGGAAGAGTGCATGCTAAGTGAAAGCATGTCGGATGGCGTTGGATAGCTTCAGACCAGCATGACTATGGTGAGTGAGCATTTACCGGTTGGACTCGCGTATTGAGCGTACTCTTTATACATGCCATCGGCTCCATCTGCTGTACGTTAGACGTCAGGGTGGTGGTGTTGTGGGTGGAGATGCCGCCATTGTGTGCGGGCGGCGGCGCACCGTTGGCAAAAGGCCGTGCACGGCCCCCGCCACCGAAGCTGCTGTCGAATGTGGTCCGGTGGGGTTCAGTGGAGCTCGATGGAAGTGTGTGCCCGTCGCCATCGCCCCCTGCTGACGCACCGGCACTGTCTACGTTCACGGCGGATACCCACGAATCCCCGTCGTCCATGTGCTGCCATGACTGCCCCATGTGCCGAGCGTTGGCTCGGCACTCTTGTGTTCGCGTTTGTGGCTTTCCAGCGTACCCAACAGCTGGGGTCGTATGGCGTCGCCTGCCTCTCACCCTGGCAGGAAGGGCGGACGCCGCGAGGAATCGAACCCCGCAGCCCTGGCATGCCAGACGCTCGGATTAACCACTGGGCTACCGACGCCCACTCTCATCTTCTCTGTGTCGGCTCAGCCGTTCAGGTTCAGCGCTGTCCCGTGCCCTTGTGCCCCACACGGCTCGTTGGAGGGGCTGGGAATGCTCGAAAGATGAGACGAGCACCATTCGACCGCTGAGCATCATGGGCGAGTAGGTGCCCTTCTCCCAGCCGAAAGGTTGTGGGTTCGAATCCCACCTGTCGCTGCTCTTCACCCGCGACCAATTGGCGTGAGGGATTAGTAACGCTAAGTCACCAAAAAACAGTCTGCGTCGTGAAGCCAGTAACCACCACCACCACCACCACCACCACCACCACAACCACCAACCACCACCACCACCACCACCACCACCACCACCACCACCACCACCAAAGCTGAGCATGTGCTGATTACGAATACGTTGTTTTTATCCAAATCGATCCGTTGCTTTTTTGGAGTTAAAAAAAGACTAGCTGGATTTTGCAATTGTTCCGATGCACTGGGTCAGCTGCTTCAGCTATTATGTTGCAGCTGTATTTGTTATCCATCAACTCCTGAAATTATGCGTAACAATATACAGTACGTTGCACTGCCTTGGACCTCGCACAGTGTGTGCAATAATTTACAAACCACGGGTCATCTATGAATTGGTATTACGTCTTACCGACGGCCGCATTTGTGCATGCAATCACCAGTAGCGCACGCCGCCCGATAATACACCATATATTTGAGGTATGATAAAATTAAACGATAATTCGCATCAGGTATGTAAGTCTAGCCTTCCATGAAGACCTTCAAGGAATCGAAGCCGTCTGAGAACGCTGCAATATATGTATTTTGTTCTTTGTTTGCACATAGTGATATCTAACGATTTCCCGGGGCCTTCATAATATATGTGATGGGTTGCAGTGCCAGGAAGTGTACGCTGATCGTGTACTGTGTGACCGGCGCGAGCCCAACCTGTGATGGCACCAATGATGTACAGAGCAGCAGATGAGGACGGGCTTTGCGTTTTGTCAGTGTACACTCCCCGACATCGCGATCCACCAGATATTTTGCGTATGCCCGGGCAATACCTGGATACGACAAACTAGGTGCAAATAAAGGGCAAAATTGCACATTCCAGCACCCTCAGGCGGCTCGTTCCAAGGGCCTTCATGGGGATCGTCTGACTGGCTGACATACCCAATGCCTCTGACTCTGACCCAATGACTGAGTTGTAGCATACATCAAGCATTATATCAAACATCTCCGCAGACTGGCTTCGGGGTGGTGGCTTCTCAGTCGGCGTGTCGCTACGAGCGGTTTCATTCGCATCTGCTGCCGAAAGTAAGACGTAATGGCAGTGCTCGGAGGACTAAGGTTCTGTGAATTATTGAATCAACCGTGAGAGATTCGAAGCGGTGCAACCCACCGGACCGGTAATTTCTCGCTGAACCACTGGACCAACTGCAACCCACTGGACGATAATTATATTTCCGAGAACTTGAGGAGTTGATATATCGAATAGAGACAGTTGCGTAAGCGGGTCGATTGAGCCAATTGCAAACTCCAACAACAGCAACAACTCCCCCCCCCCCTAAATAATAAACTATATTTCGATACAAATTGCACATCCGTAGTCGGCACATGTTTAGCGGTTCAATGCGTGCTGGTCAGCATACATGTTCAGCGGTTGTGTCCTTTTTAAAAAAAAACATTTCGAGCCGTTCCAACGAGCCGTGCCTAGTCAGCGGGCGCGCTGTATAGATGGCGCCAGCTCAGCTGACGTACGGTGGGTGAGTTGCCGCCCGCGCCGGTTTGACGCCGGTTTCTGCATGTTCACCGAATCTGACCAATACACGGCCAATGGCCAGAGCCACGGTTTTGACGACGAAGGAACAACGGCATAGCCAGGATTCGGTCCAGGGGAGGTCATGTGAAGACGGCCCCCGTCAACTTAGGCCTCCCCCTCCCCGCCTCACTTTTCCGAACTTGGATTTCCGTCACTTTATTTTGAAAGGGTCTATGTATGTATATATATATATATATATATACATATGTGTGTGTGTGTGCGTGCGTGCGTGCGCGCGCGCGCGTGCGTGTGTGTGTGTGTGTGTGTGTTGGCATCGGGCAGCTTGACGGATAATACTTATATTATTTTATACGACGACAAAGAATGTAACTTTCGGTAGCGTTGTAAATATTTGCATTTTGAAAATCGTTGATATTCCCAGGCTGCAACATCTTGGAAAAACATGTATTTGAGGAAACATGTATTTGAGGAAAGTTAGCATAGGTATCGTGCATGCGCTGATCATATAGTACCTGAAAAGTGTCAGGATATTTTTAAAGAAAAAACAACAGCGCAAAATCGGCATAGTCGGCGACAGGTACATGAGGGCATGTGTGAAAATGAATGTTATGGATACGACCACCATGCGCCTCGTCCATGCGACTAGACACGTCGAGCTTTGGTTTATTTGGGTTATTCAAACGTATGACGTTCGTAGATATTATCTTAGACAGATCCAGGGATCGTCGTAGGGGATGGATTAACCTTCGCACGGAGTTTGCTACCTGGGGCCGTGGCCGTGCTAGTTGGTGGGCGGAGACTTCCCACTTCGCATATATGGGAAGTTTTGTTAGCACAGCTATGTGTCCAACCTGACAAGGCCCTGACGCCGCCACTGATCTTGACTGTATTCCTGATTTACGTATTATTCGGACGAGCTCTGTCCTGCACAGGCACAACACGTAAGAAATCAATAATTAAAACATTAAAACATCTCAACAACATCGGAACAGCAAGCCACCCTTGGAACACGTCATGGGCAAGTATAGCTTAGTTCCTGGCTGAACGCGTTCTCAGCTCTTTCCAGCTACAATGAACATCATGCGATTGACTACTCATTTAGAACGTTTACTCCCATTCTTCATCGACGACGCAAGACGAAATGCGATCCTGATTCATTCCTTGTCCCAGTCAACATGCACGACGATGCTTGACTCGTGAATTATACAA